>QANT01003100.1:0-19958 GCA_003254885.1 Purshia tridentata | reverse complement strand
CCGTCTATTTTTTAAGTCTATATTCAAAGATCATTCTTACAAAAAATTAAGCAAATCGAAAACCTTTAAACTATCAAACTTTGATCAAATAAATAGATGAACAAAATATTTTGATAAACACTTGAAATTGTGATCATTTAATCAACGGCCAAATATTCTCCGATTAATCTAATTTTTTGCAAGCATGATCCTTTAATGGAGACCAAAAAAATAAACGATTCCGATTATCGAAATACAATGTATAATGGGCCCATGAAGGATCCCACATTTAGACTTAAATGTGGGATCCCACATTGAAATGTGCCTATATATATATATATCTATATAATGATTTAATTATAAGGTAATAATCATTGAAAAAGTTAACCAAAAGTATTGAAACCCAATAATTTACTTATAGCTCACATTTATTTAATTTCTAGGTAACATTAACTTATCTACAACTACAAATTTAATTTCAAGTTAATAACTACTCACCCACAACCCAAAACCCAAAGCGTTAATCATCTACTTCTAAATTTGTCAATAAACATCAAATTTATTAATTTTATGCTATAATCTCTTTTTTTTTTTTTTCACTTCATTCATATTTGCAGTACAGTTTCAGTTCTTTATATTGCAGTACAATTTTAGTTCTTTATATTTACAGTACAGTTTTAGTTTTTCGTATTTACAATACATTTTTAGTTTTTCATATTTGCAATACAATTTCGGTTTTTCCGATTTTAGTTTTACAATACAGTTTCAGTTATTTTAGTTTTAGTTTCACATTACAGTTTCAGTTTCAATTTGTACTCGCAGTTTCAGTTTTTTTTTTAAAGGATATAATAATATAATTAAACATTGAATTTCAGTTTCAATTTCATCTTTATATTATTATATTTTCAATTTTCAAGTTTCAGTTTCAATTAACAATTTAAAAAAGTCACAGTTCCCGTTTCATTTTGCAATTTCGGTACACAGTTTCAGTTTGTATTTTCATTTTGCAATTTTAGGTCACAATTTCAGTTTATATTTTTAGTTTCAGTTTGCATTTTTTAAGTTCATAGTTTACACCAATTGAAAACATGCATCTTACATTAATTATTTTATAAATATGCAAGTTGAAAACTGAGGGACTCAAGAAATCTGAGGGAGTAGGATAATCCATCATTGCCGTGTAAATAAATGCATTAGACAACCAACCTTTAAGAGAATCTGCACTAATATAATTTCTGAAACAAATAAACAAAATTTTAAAATTTTAAAAAGAATCTAAAGATAATAGAAGAACCAAAGTAGTAAAGATATATATTACAAATTACTTTATTATATAAGTTGTGGTTGTTCTACATACTCACATATTTTAAATGATTTTCGGAGTAGCTCAAGTCCCCCAGGTTTGTTTGCTGTGTTTTCAATCTGTTGCCATGAGCCTTTGATCACCTTATAGCAATTTTCACTGTCACTCTATTTCACATGCAAAGAATAAAATAGATAAAAATAGTATTCACAGTCGAAGAAAGAGTGATCAGGGGGGCCAGCCAAAGAAGAAAGTGATCAAAGGGAAGAGAGAGAGTGTTTGAGAGAAAATGAAACAAAACGAAAACTGGTTTTGGTTTAATTAATGAGTTAGGTCAAATTTAGTTAATTAGTGTACTAGAGACTAAATAAGATACAAACTATGTATCTTACAGTAATTATCTCATATATATATGTTGCCAAATATGGAATTTTGTAAATGATGATAATAAAAATCAATATATTAAGAGATCCCAATTTTAGATCAATGTGTANATGTGGAAAATACTAATTCTCATATTTGAGTATCAAAACCATCGTAGAGGTGATACTTAAATTTTGAAAATGAACACTATTTGATACCTAAAAACAAATTTTAAGTATTTGGTATTGGGTATCATGATTGTAGAAGGCCTAAGAGACGGTTAAACCAGAAAGGGCGGGTGTTTGTCTTGTACGTAGTAGTAGCAGCAGCAGTTCCATTTTTTGATGACTTGGATATTGAAAGTCGGAAGCAGCATCAACCCACTTCCACGTGTCAGCCATCCAATCACCACTCTCTCCTACTTGCTCTGTTGTTGATTCTGCAGCTGCCATTCTCATTCTCATTCTCATTCTCATTTCATTTCCCAACTCGTTTTCTACCTCGCCCTCAAAACCCAATTCAAAATTCAAAATTAAATTCCTTAATTTGCTTTAGAAGCTCAGAATTCAGAAACCCCAACTTTATTCACCAGCTTAGACTTCAATTTCTCAACCTTTCGGACACAAAAAGTCAAGAGATCGCCACCCAAAAGCCTCAAAATTTCCACCCACATTTTCTTTTTGGTAAGTTTTCATTTCATTCAAATTCGATCGTTGGGGGGTTTTGAATTGTTGCTCTATATCACTGTTCCTTGATTGATTGGGTCTTACTCTGTAATTTGCAGGTAAAAGGTCTCATTTTTTCGATAATCTTGCAAAAAGGGTTGTGATTTTGACCCTTCTGATGTTTTATTCTCAATCATTTTATCAAAAACCTGTGAATTTTTCATCTAATCCCCCCTTCTTGTATTCTTATTTCCTACATTTTTCTCCCTTCTGATATTTTCTATATCTGCTGCTTTAATTGCCTCAGATTTTTCGTCTAAAAATTTGACCCTTTCACTAAGAAGCTCAATTACTTTGAATACATATTGAAGGGGAAAATATATAAATATTACTTGGTATTTATTGGTGGATTCAAATTATTGAAATTTGCTAGAATGGGGGGCAATGCTCAGAGAGAGCTTTTATAATGACGGAGCAGTTGTCTGACATGGTCGAGACCTCAGCAGACAATGTAATATTATTATATTTCTCTATTATTTTCAGTTGCTTATAAATGAATGTACAATATATCTGAAAGGGGAGTGCTAGGGTGTCTTAAAAGATTGTGCCTTAATTATGCCCAAATGATATGAATTTTTCATGTCAATTAAAGTAGTTGAATATGTTACATAAACTTCATAATTATTTGCCACTTAAGTATTTTTAATGACTTATTTATCCTTTTTGAAAATCTTACAAAATTAAAATTAATATTAGATATTGGATTAGAAGAAACCTTTACAATTCTGGATAAGAAGGATGTTGGATCGACTTTACTGGGATATGAAACTGATCCTTTTCTCTCTTTTATTCCTCTTCGATTTCTCTTCTTTGTTATTCTTCTCTTCTCTTCTTCTTTTGTATTGTTGTTGAAGTTCTTTCACTTAATTTCCAGGGGCAACAAAACCCAGGAAATTTTGTTTTCATAGTTAATTATTCCCCTTTCTCTTTAATTTTAAGGTTTAATCTATTCCTCAAATATTGTAGGTGATGATGAATGGGGAAGAATGTTATCTATTTGGGTTATTTATTTGGTGAAAGATGTAGATTAATATTACGTACAAATGGTGAGTTATTAATGAATCGTTGAGTGGGTTAAGCCGTTAAGGTCACACTCAAATTTAATTAACCTTAGTACGTATTTATTGGGGGAATGGGGCATTTTGCAGTATCTTGTTTGCCTTTTGCAGCAGTTGCAATAATTTTAATGTTTTAGATTTTCTAATGTCTAGTTCATATGAACTTCACAAAGAGAGAAGCTGTTCTGTTTGGTTTTGTTACCATTTTCAGTTTGTATTAATTGAGTAGTTAATAATATAAAATTTTAATAATAAAAAGAATTACTGTTAGATTTGTAATGGATAAGATAGTCATTTAATAAAATTATTTTAAATTAATATTGAATGTAAATACTGATGTGTATAATTAACAACAAAATTAAATAGTGATGTGTTTAATTAATTTTGCCATATAAGATTGAGGCACAACTTGAGGCACAACAATTGAGGCCCCAAATCTTTTAATTCCCTATCTGAAATGTGGCATTCTATTGTTTTGCCTATAATAACTCTAGCAACTGGTAGTTTCAATTCTTACAATCTTATCTGCTAATCTATACGATTGCTTACTATTTGGGATGTGACTTGGCAGACAATCAATTTATTTCAACTACAAATAAAAGAAAATCTGAATTGCGTTTCATTGTTAGAAAGTCTTCTTTAGACTTAGCACTGATTCCTTGTATTTAGTAAATTATCTGTTAGTATCAAAGCATTAATAAATTTAAGGTTTTTTAGCAAGCTAAACTTTGATTAGATTTGCATGTTATCACCTCAATTAAAAATTGGAGCAAGTTGCCTCATGAATTAAATTTTGTTTGCAAGTTACTACCTTAACACAAATCTTCAGGGTTTTTTGGTCTATTCAAAGGGAACAACTTGGGTGGGAAAGCTTCTGCCACCTCAGCATGCTGAATGGCAAGGCCTATCTAATCACAAGTGGCCATATGTGTGACCATTTTTCTATTTTTACAAATATTGAAAATGAATTAAAAATAGTTCCGGAATTAGAAAAATGCATGAAAACTTCTTACGGACTCATCCTAAATAGTACTAATTTAAAACAAGGTAAAATTATCAATTTACCATCTGACGGTTTCCAGATTTTCGTGCATTATAATACTCTAGACTATTTGAAAATTAATAGGATAATCTCCCAAACTCCAAAAATTATAAGTTCTGCACCATTGGTCTTCTAAAAACTAACTCTACTTTTCTTGTGAACACTTGCTATCCAAAAGAACTCTCGATCTTGGAGGAAAATAAATTCTAGAAAAATTCTAAAATTTCTTTAAAGTCTTGAAAGAATTCTCTAAAATAAGATTTTGGTAATTTGCAATTTTTACGGAAATTTTATAGAATTTATTTTATGGTGGGAAATTTATTTTAATTTTTTAGGAAGAATTTAAACTTTTGAAAACTCCTGAAAGGAAAATTGGTAATTTGACTTCATAGTAAATTAGTACTAGTCAAGGTGAGTCCGTAGGAATTTTCTTTGTATTTTTCTGAGTTTGAAGTTATTTTTAATTAATTTTTAAAGTTTGTAAAATAGGAAATATATATAAATAAAAAAATGGTTGTACATGTGGCCACTTGTAATTAGTTGAACCTTGCCACTTAGCATGCTAGGTGGCATAAGCTTCCCTACGCAAATTCTTCTCTATGAAATGACCAAAAAATCTCTGAGGATATGGATAGAGGTGGTAACTTGCGAATAAAATTTAATTCGAAGGCAACTTGTTTCAATTCTTAATTTATGTCATAACATGTCAATCAAATTAAAATTCAGGTGGTTATATATCTTGCTAAAAAGTCTAAATTTAATTTAAATGATCATAACCTAATAAATTGTTGTAAACGATAGTTTCTTCTTAATTTTTATCGATGCAATTGTTGTGATTAATTTTGTAGATACACTCATTGTATTTGTACAAATGCATTGGTTTTTTTTCATAGATGCACTAGCAAAATCATGCTTACAATTTGGAAGCATGATATGACTTCCGGTAGAGGCTTTGATAAGCTTGAGGAGGGAAATACGCCCCGTTGTTTTTCCAACCCGGCGCCTGTTGTGCTGGAGCCAACTGCTACAAAGCCACTTAGGCATTGAGCTAAACCGGATGCATAGGCAACAGTTGAAGGAATGCTTGAGCCGCCCTCTGTGGCTGAAGGAGAGCGGCCACTATTTGGAGTTCGACCACCTTAGCTTGAGGAGCAGCCCTCTGTTGGCCCAGGTTATGAATGGCTTGGGTTAGGTCATCAAGAGACCGAGTGATCACATTCATTGTGTTCTGAATGTGACTGAACTGGTCATCGTATTGGGCCACATGCAATGGCTCGATTTCAACTCTGTCTTCGGCCATCTGTTCCAAACGGTCAACAGTTAGCCTTCTCTTAGCGATTTCTTATAAAGTACATTGTGCAAATGTACGACGTATTTCAACCATACACACGTAGCTACACTAGGTCTAATTGGGCATGCCAATTTGTTTTGGCTCAAAAAATTCGACTGCATGTAGGGCCAAAAATCAAGTCAAAACACCTCGCTGCGGGTGAAGTCAAGACTTCCAACCTTTGCGGGGCATGCCACCAATTGGCTTGGAATAGCTGGTTGGAAAAGATGAATTTAAAAGACACAAAAAAAAATATGAATTTAAATGCACTAATTGAAAATTTGTTTTAAAGAAAACGATTGTGTGATAGAACAGTAACGGGAAAAATTCATCCGAGTTCTTTTCTTGCCTAGGATGATATACGACTTTGAAAATCAACAACCAAACAATAAATAAAAAGAGTAAACAAAATAAACTTGAAGTTATAAAATAAATTCAGACGCAGATGGTGATGTTGAAGGAAACCCAAAACTTTCATAGAAAGAAACAATAAAATAAATTCAAAGAATTCAGCCAATAGAGATCTAAATCCAACCAAGACAAATGAGAATTGCGTAAGGAGATATAATTAAAAATGACTTGAGAGATTAGATAAATGAAACTAAAGAGAGCTTTGAGAATTTAAGTGACAGAGCTAACGAAAACTAAAGAGATCTAAATTCCACATTGATGACAAGAGCAAACAAAATTAAATAAAGAGAGATCTAAAAACTAAAAGTCATTGGGTTATGGAAATAAAAATAGAGTGAGTCACATCGTAGTGAATTGAAAAGCTGCTAGGAATTGAAAGTTGCTGGGAATTGGTTGAAAATCACATTGTAGTGAATATTTGGGGTTGAGTGTTGGAGTAGTTGTCCTTAGGGGTGCACACGGATTGGTTATCCGATCCATAAACTATTATACATATCCAATCCACAATCTGCGGTATAGCAATTTTCATATCCATATCCGATCCACAAATTCGGATATCCACAAAATCGGATCGGATCAGATCGAATAACGGATAATATCCAAATAATAACATAAAAATTATTTCGCAATTACACAATAGCAATTTTTATATCCATATCTGATCCACAAATTCGGATATCCACAAGTTCGGATATCCACAAAATCGGATCGGATCAAATCGAATAACGAATAATATCCAAATAATAACATAAAAATTATTTCGCAATTACACAACATAAAAATCATCTCTCAAATTAATTCAATAGTTATATAACATAAAATTTAGAAATTAAGACAAGCCTCAAACATAACAAGTTCCTACTTTCTAGTAGTCCTAACTATATACTATATATATTTATAATTTTTATAATAAATTTTATTGTCAAACTAATTTAAAATATCTTAAACTAAAATTATATAGTAACATAGATAGCTTATAAACTATATGGTATTATAAACTATAATAGGAGCTTTGATTTACTCTATAATAGGAATTAAACATATACAAACATATATAAACTATATAAAAATTTAATATATATAATTTGCGGATCGGATCGGATATATCCGTGGTTTTCAATATTGATATCCATATCCAATCCACAAATTACGGATCGGATTGGATCGATATCCACAAAGAAGAAAGTGTGGATTGGATCGGTACAATATCCACAAATTATAGATCAGATCAGATCGGTAAGTAGATTTTCGGTATATTTGTGCACCCCTAACTATCATACCATGTGGAAATTGTTGACTACATCTTTTAAAATGAATGAATATTTACATCTAAATTTTATAGAATATTTACTAGTTAGCAAATACGAACACAATTATCTCGCACATTCTTTTGCTTTCCCAAACCATCCTCCTAGACTTCATTGAAGCATATTTCGTTTCAGATGGTTCTGTCATCCGCAAAACATCCAAGTTTGTAATGGCTATCAAGTACGTGAGCAGTGTTTCTCAATTGGGTTTCGGAGACTTGCGGTCTAGGCCATCTAAGCTGGCTTTAAATGGGGTGGGTTGGTCGGAGAAAGTGAACATATGGGTGTGCTTCAATGGGCTTTCGAGCTTACCGGTTCACAGGGCAATAAGGTCTGTGGAGAACAAGAAGCCGCCCAAGCCAGCCAGTGAGTTGCAGAGGGTTGTTGATAACATGGAGCGCAATGTTTCCAAGAGTTTGCATAAGGAGTTGAGCTCTTTTCCAAGTGGGTTTTCTTGTTGAACTTGTTTACTTCTTTGCTTAGCTTATAGATATGAGTTTCTTTGATTAGCTTAATTTGTTTCATTTTGCTTAATGCATGACTTGTTAAGCTATTCATGTGTATTTGTGTGTCTGTGTGCGCGCTCGCAGTTTATTGAGTAGAAAATTCAGTACTGTAATTTTAGCTGTGCTTGCGTAGCTTTGGTATTGAAATTTTTTGTGGAAGGATGAAGTTTGGTTTCTGATGCTGGCTTCCTGATAGACTGAGGCATAGTTTTGTTGGGAACTTGGGAAACTGATGTTCGGAATAGTCCTACAATGCAATGCTGGATTTATATGGATGTGTTAAAGAAATATTTAGTGAATATTTTGTTGGTAGAAGGGAACGAAAATAGGACCTTTGAATCTCTTGTGAAATATGGAAATCACCATTGGCCCATTTTACGTTTTGTCAAAGTTATTTTTGAAAAGCTTCCTCTACTTGACAAGCTTCATGATTGCAGGACCTTTAACTGTTTCTGATTTCTCTGCTGCTCCTGATGATGGTTCAAAGGTCCGAATATCATTCAAGGTTTGGTTTTAATTTCCAGAAAAAAAATCAATGGAATTGTTGCTGCAGTTCTATTAGCTGTCATCACTTATTTGGTTGTATTAATGGTGCAGGGGATACCGGGTTCATACTCTGAGGATGCTGCACTCAAGGCCTACCCAAAATGTCAAACTGTTCCCTGTGATGAGTTTGAAGATGCTTTTAAGGTTATGGGACTAGGACAGAGTACAGACTTGCAATCGTTCTATATTGTTTTATGCAACACTCAGAGAAACTATTTAATGAGTTATTCCAACTTTTCTCCTAGTGACTCAGTTCCAAAAGATGTGGACTCCTGTATATGTGGTTTCTTTCTGGGATGTTATAGAATTGTAGGCAATAAAATGATGTCTCCCTTGCTCATCCTGCAACTTTTTTTATGGCAGGCTGTGGAATTATGGCTGGCTGATAAAGCAGTTCTTCCAATGGAGAATTCCTCAGGTGGAAGCATCCATCGCAACTATGATTTACTTCTTCGTCACAGACTTCACATCATTGGTGAGGTGCAGCTGAATATAAATCTGTGCCTTCTAGCGCTTCCAGGTGTCAGAGTGGAACAGTTGGAACGTGTCCTAAGCCATCCACAGGTCAATCTTCGATTTCCTCTCTCTCTCTCTCTCTCTCTCTCTCTCTCTCACTCTCTCTCTCTCTAAATATATATTGGGTTTGCAAGAAGGAAAGGGATTTGTTGCATACCAGAGACTAAATCTGCTCACATAGAAAAGCTGCCTAATAAATGGGTTTAAAATTATTGCTTTGCAGTTTTAAAATTTAGGAAATCTTGTTTCAGGCACTTGCCTTAAGTGATAATGTCCTCAGTAAATTAGATGTTGCCAGAGAAAACATTGATGATGCTGCTGGTGCCGCTCAGGTGACTCACATTTGTTCTTTTTACCACTTAATTTCAGTTTCCCCCACATACCAGAATTTCTTTAACCTAAGTTACCTAACTCAAATAATATTGTTTAGTATGTAGCCTCAAATGGCTTGAGGGATGCTGGTGTTGTTGCAAGTGCTCGTGCAGCAGAAATCTATGGGCTCAACATACTTGCAGAAAGAATCCAGGTATTGTCTTCCCTTTAAATATGTCTAACGTCTGTAACTTAATTATTGTTTCACTCCCTACTTGTTTGTGATGAAGTTGGATAAAAATAATTCATGGAAGCTTAGATAATTTATTGTTTGGTAATGCACAGAAAAAAAATACTTTAGGCCTCTAAGAAAATGTACCTTTCATGCCTTTTGATTAATATCATTTATGACCTGGTTACACAACTTCCCAGTGATGCTTATTTATATAGATATTCTGCTTTTGTAAGAATTGGTACTAAAATTTCATAAACTCCATGGCTTATACAGGATGACTTTGACAATGTTACTCGTTTTCTGGTACTTGCAAGAGATCCAATTATTCCAAGAACCAATAAGCCCTTTAAGGTATGATTTGCTTTTGCCCCAAGCTAAACTTTTTTAAATGTTCCAAAGTTGATTAATATTCTCCTTCATTCCAGACAAGCATTGTATTTACTTTGGATGAGGGCCCTGGAGTCTTATTTAAAGCCCTGGCAGTGTTTGCTTTGAGGGGCATAAATTTGACAAAGGTAACTTGTAATAACTATTAGTTTTATTGGTGTAAATTTCTATATGAAAACCTTGGTAGTAAACTCTTATCTCTATTCAATTTCAGATTGAAAGTCGGCCACAGAGAAAACAGCCATTAAGAGTAGTTGACGACTCCAACACCGGGACTGCTAAGTGAGTTTCTTTAAAATCAGTAGAAGACTGTATTGCAATTGCTATCAGATGTTCTATTATACAGTTTCTGTCATCCCTTTGATACATACAGATTACAGAAGTGAAACTAGTAAAAAGAAAATTGTTGAACTGCAGTGTCACAGATGCACATGGAATGATTAGTGATTAGTACTACATGCACTTTTCATGTTTTTTCTTTCAATAGGTGTGATGTAAATCTAAGCTATGCAAAACATTTTAACATATCTAGCACTTCACGTTTCAGGTATTTTGACTACCTTTTCTATATTGATTTTGAGGCATCTATGGCAGAGCCCCGTGCACAAAATGCTTTGGGACATCTGCAGGTTTGTTTTCTCTCTTTTTTTCTTTTAATAATTGTCTTCCAGAGTTCGACCTGCCACAAATCATGGTGAAGATGTGTCATACTCTTAGAATGATCAAATTTCCTTTAAGCTACAATGGTTTCTGTATTTAAGTAATTTTTAAGATAAATGGTATCATGTGGGAAGAGAAACTTGTGTCTGAACACGTTGTCTTGCTCCCAAATGCAGCTTTACAATTAATAGATATAGTTCATTATCTTCATCTGAGAATTGCATTACAATGTTTATAACTTCTTAGCAGGAATTTGCAACTTTCCTTCGGGTGCTTGGTTGCTACCTCACGGATACAACTCTTTAGCTGCCTGTCTCCTTTTAATTGCTCTTGCATTTATCTATATCCTGTTCAAGCCTGTGACAGTTCCAAATCATTTTTGCAATGGCCTTTGATCTCTTAATGGACAAAAGGATTACCTGGCATCCAGATTATTTGATTACTTGGATCTAATGGTTGAACTCAAAGCATCTAAATGAGTAAATTCCATGGATGGATTAGGAGGATAGATTTATTTGATTCTTACAGGCAGTATCATCAAAGGACTAAGGGATCTGGGTTTCTGCACAGAAGATAGTTGAAGATCCTTGCCTGCAAGCTATTAGGTACTTTCCTGAAGGCCTTGATTATACACAAAGAGGCACGCATTGCCAGACATTAGATTGCTTGAAGAGTCATCTTTTTCTTTCTTCTTTTTCTTGGTGCAATTTCATCTGAAAATAAAAATGAAAGTAAAAACTACTGCTGCTAGAATTTTTACTTGATACAGATCAGGCAGCAAATTTTCCACTTTTGTTGATAGGTTAGTTGGTCACATTGTCTTACTCCCATTACAGCTAAAGTTTGTTATTTATAATGTCCCTTTGCATGAAGCTGTTATATATTATTTTGTTCTTCATCAAACATATTGATATGATCCTTGTTGTGAATGCATAGTAAATACAATATATTTTCAGGAATATATACACACATACGCACATTAATGATTTGGTTTAAGGTTCTTCCCCATATTGGTTGTTTCAATTGTTTAAGATTATCTCTGTAGTGAGTGTTCTTTAATGAGATACTGGCAGTTATACTAATTCTTGATGGAGTCACAGCAGGAAATGGTAGTGATAGTAGTAATAACAGAGACACTAGTTGTTTAGCTACTATCCCTGCTTGGTCTAGGAGGTAGTAGTTGCTCGTGTTGTGAGATTTATTAAGATTTGGCCACATAATTTGAAGTTTCACATCACCTTAAAGTTGAATTGTGGACTGAGTGGAGCATTGCAGTAATGTATGTGTTCTTGCATATCTGGGCTTTATTGAAATAGTCAATAGGTTTCCTACCAAAGTTGTTTAGTCTGTTTGTTCTAAAACTTGTTGTCTAACATTTGATGACTTCGAGTATACCACCCAAAACATAAATAGAATTTAATAGGATAATGTAATCACCTAATCATTTCTCTTACCAAGCTTTAATTTTCCACCATCAATATGTTTTATTTTTTAAATTTTTTTTGAAGACCACTAGTAGATTTCATTCAAATTGGTGCAGGCAAACCTATGAGAACAACAATATAGTTTAGGATGTATAATTATGTAACGTGCTGTCAGAATCATGGTAGATAATCCACCCTAACTGAAAAGTGAAAAAAAGCAAGTGAAAGTCTTTGGACTTTTGCTGCGGGGTTGCATAATTGATGGTGCAGCTTTCACAAAAAACAACAAATGGGTCTTCGGCATAAATCATAATTATTTTATAGTACTTTCAAGAGTGCTTAAATAGACGTGTCATGGAAGAGAACTATGATTTGGCTTTGGGTTTCTTTTCACCTTCGGATTATGATTCTTTTGTATTTTGAAGATCTGTTTTATTAATATTTTATAAATGTTTGTCGTATAATATGTGATTTAATAATTAAATTGTTTGACAAGAGAATAATATGCTCTTTTTATTTATTTATGTGGATGTAATTTTCCATTTCATCGGCGGCTAGAGAGATGAGAAATCAAAGTCTTCTACTAAAATATATTATTTTGTACTAGTAAGTTCAAAGTGGCATTGCACCAATTAACTTTTTGCAGAAAAGGGGAGAAATATCAAAAAGCAGTTCAAAGTTGGTGGTCTATGCCTGTGATGTATGTACTGCTAATAATACATCTTAGTTTTGGGGTATAATATAAGAAAAAGAGTTTAAAATGTAAAATGAAAAATGAAAAATCCAGCAATAATTGATGAATCCTTTTATACAAGGTATCAGTAGTTGTGTTGACATCCTCTGTTGGTTTAAATTAGGGTTAAAAATATTTTTAGTCTCTGTGTTTTACTTTCAAAACAAATTTGGTCTTTATAGTTTCAAAATTTCACATTTAATTCTTGTGTTATATATTTTTTGCAATTTGAGAATAATTTAACAAAACTTAAAATTTCAATTTTTGTTTAAAAATCAAATTGAATATTACATACATGATGTTTTGGCATTTTTAGTAAAATTCATGAGTTAATTAGTTTTAATTTTAAAAAAAATTTCATTTTGATTATAAAATATTCTTAAATTGTAAATAATATAAAATACAAGGACCAAATACAGAATTTTGAAACCAGAAGGACTAAATTTTTTTTGAGTAAAACACAAGAATCATAATTGTTGTTTTCCCTTTAAATTATTGTGAAAGTGAGGGACCCCCAAAGCCACAAAGTTGTATACTATTCCACCTTGTTTAGATTCTGTCATCTAGAGTTGTCTTTTTCATGAAAACAATGTTACATTACACATGGCTACAGCCTACACCTAATATAAATTTAATTAATAAATATTGTATCAACAAGTACGCTCTTAGAATCGAGACTATATCTATGGGTAGATACAGTCACTTGCCAAAGTTTTATATCAATAGAGAAAAGAAAATTAACAAAGTATTATTTTAGTCAATTATACTCCAACAATATTTCAACTTCTCAATTTCTCATCCATTTTTTATGAGTTCTAAATTTGTTTATTCACGGGTACCATATTTAACAATTTGTTAATCTAATTATACAAGCAATTAACTTTAATGGTATAATATTTTGTTCTCATGTGTACGGAAATACTCGATTTTCTCAAGCCACTTTAATTTATAAAATTAAAAACCCAGAAATCCTTTTTTTTTTTTTTGAATATTTGAATTTGTTTTTTGATAGGAACAAAATCAGTATATTAATGCCTTATTATGTGTACTTAAAAGTGTCTGCCGTCTGAGTGCAACGAAAGGGCTAGTATAGCCTAGTCTGTGAGCGATGATCATGGTCGTCCAAAATATCATAATCTTGTTCTTTTTTCAGTAATTAAAGCGACAATGAAGCATTACGAGACATGCATGGTTGAGATTATCCACGTGTCCATAAAGTGGTAAGTGTGTGTGCAATCCCTATTCATGGCCAGGTTCATTGAACCTCGAACAGTACCTACTTTTTTTTTTTGCTGATTATTATTTAAACCTTGTTCATGGTCGGAATAGACGTCCCAAAGAAAAAGAGATGTGAGGGTTTTAGAGCACTGTTCATGAAGGCCTTCCTCAGCCTTCTCGTTCTTCCACTGCCTCTCCCTTCATAACTGGTTCAGCGTGTTCATCTTCAACCTCTCTTAATTCATTCCTTGAGCTCCATGGTACTTACTTTCCCTTTCTCTCTAGCTCTTGCTAGTTTTTGTCTTGTAATGCGCATTCTATTAGGTTTTGTTGTTTTTTGTTGTTTTATGTGATCTCTCATATTCCGATTGCTCCAATGGGAGATAAGATTTGTATCAGCCTAGCTATCAGGAAATATGTATGTTACTTTGAGAATTGAATAATGTTTTCCTATAATTAATGTTTAATTTGTATATTAATAGAGGTGTTCTTTCAAGGGTTCTTAAAGAAATATAACTCTTCCTAGCTTGTTTCTTTTACATAAATTATAGTTCTATAGTTTTATCATGTTGTCAATTTGTCATGCATTTAATATATTTTGTGTAATTTACTAAATGTCCCATCTATCCAGTCTTAAACATTACCAAAAGGTTAATATAAATTTGTCACAATGTGAATATTAATTTGATTACCGATATGCATCTGGTTTGTTCAGTGGAGCTGAGGATGTCACTTTAATTAATTAAATTTGCACAAAATGGTTACCATGGAGAAGCTCTATAGCATTCAATTCGAGTACTTGAATGCCCCTTCATTGAAATGCTTGGATGATGTAATCGGCAGCCAAGAAATGCACCCTTGGAACTTCCTTCAACCCTTGAATGTGCCTGTTATCAGTTTTCATTCTCATGGATTTCTCTCAACCGAATTCAAGCCATGCAATACGCCGGTCTTGTTCTATGATCAGCGCGAAAGGGAAGGGAGGTGGTGGCGGACGTGGTGGTGGAGGTGGTGGCTGGAGGAGGCTAATTCCAAGGAGTGTGGACTAAGAAAAGAAAATGTCAAGCAAGAATCAGTGCTCCATCTCCAACTCATTGAACAACTTAATGGAGTTGCATACCAAATGGAAAGTGTCATGTTAGAGAACTCATCTGCACCATGGCTTGTAGTGCTCTACAATCTTTGGAGCCTCATTTGCCAGGTAAGAGTCTTGGCCTGAGGCCAAAAAACAAAAAAAAGAGAGATCTTGGCCAATTATAATGCAGATCAAAGCTATCATATATATATATATAGTAGGATTTTCTTTTTTCTTATAGTTTTGTACGGATTGATTATTATATTTTGATAATTAAATAGGCTATAACCTATGGATGAATCACATGTTAAATTGGTTGATGGGCAGATGGTTGTTACTGGTCAGATCAAGTTGGGCAAATTTAGGTCAGATGGTGACCTGACATGGCACATGCTAAGCAAGAATTTCAGCTTAGAATATTATCCCTCTGGTACTTTTTTGTCAGAAACTCCTACAGACCCATCAAATGGTACTCACTTCAAGACGGTTCACACTGATCTGTTGATGGCTTTTGTTGATGCCCTATGATCATAATGATCATGATCAAAGCCATGATGTTTATCTTCTGGTTTGGAATTTAGGATCTCTTAGCAGCACTGATGTGTGGTTTCAATGTCACTGCCGTTGATGCTAGAGTGCTCCTATGTTCTACTGAAGAGTTCCCCTTTGCAACTTCAAGTCCTTTGTGGTCATGTGTTTAAGTACACCTGATCACACCGGCTGCCCCTATTTTCCTGAACTTAATAAACAATGTTTGTGAGCAGATCACAAATCTCAGGTGCAATATGGTGGCAGTCTTGTATATTTCCAACTTAATATTGCTAGCTGTACGTGTGAGAATGAATGTTTGAGTTTATGCTTTACTTTTCATATTGTGTATTTCATTTCCAATCTTGCGAGAGAGTTTTCCTTTTGAGTTCTGAATTTCTTGGCCTTTTTAGTGTCAAAGTGTGTATTATTATATAACAATAGTTCTGTCTGATCGAGTTTATTTCTTCCACTAATCTCTTGATTGCAAAAACAGTGCTGAAAGTCCAATTGAAGCTAGCCCTTGATATTTTCACTTCTGTGTAATTTTGAGGGTTTAAAAAGAGATTTTATGTTAGCTTCTAACCCCATTAAACCCTCCTTACTCTGGGCATGGTATTGAATATTAATTCAATAATGCTTCTTGCCTGAAAAATTACCCACAAAAATGGGCTGCACCATTTATTTTGCAGAAAAGAAAATTACTGTTGTTTTACAGTTGACTTCATATATATTCGTTCCATTTTACTCACATCGTTAGATGCCTTACCTCATATTCACCACAAATTTACAGTGGACTTCTTTATGAAGACCCAATTAGGAATCTTTCTATATATGCATCTCTCTTTGCTAGCCTTTGAAAGCTCGACGTCCTTGAGAATAGCCTAATAGGCACTCAACCACCAAGGCTTGAATGCAAAAAACTACTCCAATACTGTGATATCTGTAATGCATCTTTTGCAAAATTAAATTATAAATATGCAGTGCACTTTATTAGGCATTGCCTGAAAAGCCAGCCTACCCTGCAGAATAGAGGAGAGTGTGATGCGTGTTGGGAAAATAAAGAGCCATTTTAAGGTGTTAATTTAAATTGTACCAAATACGTACCCCAAAATGCAAAGGAACAAATATACCTCATCAGGACCAGATTCATATTCTGACAAACCCACCCACCAAAACCCATAAATGAATGGACAGGATTCCTCTTATTCCTGGATGACCTTTTACATAACTCGGGTAGTTTCTTCCCTTCCAATTTTCTGTCTATAAGATGAGTTCTTGGTCTGCATAAAAATTCAAGCTTTTTATTATTAGCCTGTGGTAAACCATCAATTCTGCAGAAAGGAAATGAGAACAAGTGCAATCAAATTTTGAATGTTGCTTTTATAGTTCTGTCTTGGAATCAATCAGAGGATACATATTCTTGCACGGATAGAAATTTTAAAGGTTGTGCAGAAAATTTTTATTAGTTAAGATGTAATTTTCTGAGCAGATTATAATTGAGGGTTACAAAGCATAAATTTAGGGCATGTTTACTAATCAGTAATGGGAATGGCAACAACAGGAATCATTCATATTCATGTGTTTACTTGTATTTAAGAATAATTCTCATTATCATTCTTGTGTTTACTTGTATTTGAAAATGATTCATATTACCATTTTCATGTTTACTAAACTTGGAAAAAGGCAAAAAAAATTGTGGGGCCCACCAAAATCAGGAGTGGCATTCTTGATTTTGGGTGATTGCCACTCCTTAGGGAGGGGTTCGGATTGGGGGAGGGGGAAAGGGAAAGAAATTTTTTTGTCAAAAATACCCCACATTTTTAATGAAAATCCAAAATTACCCTTATATACAAATATATTTAAAGTGAAATTTTAAATTTACAACTAAATTATACATATTAAGTTCACTCCAATTCCTGATCACTCTTATTCATGTTCACTCCCATTCATAGTCACTCATTCCTGCTCACTCCCATTCATATTTCCTCTCATTCATGCTCACTCCCATTTGTAAACATACCCTTAAGGTTTAAATACTTTGTGGTTGCGAGACCAATAGAAAAGTGCCAAGTAATTAATGAACAATTTGGAATTGGTTAAGATTATAACTGCTAGTAACTCTTTTACCAGAGAAAGCAACTTCTTGTGAATTAAGCAATAAAGACAAGGCGTCTTTGTTGTAGATTAGTTGGCTGGACAGAGACATAAGGTTATCATATGGGTTTTTCTATGCATAATACATTGTACAATTTGGTGTGTATAATAATTTCAGACTACGACACATCAGTATCATGCTGCCCACTGAATCATAAAAGCCATAAAATTGGTTCAAAAGAGAATATAGTGGGTGTAGTGCAGAATACAAAAGAACAGATGGGTTGGCTTGATAATTCCCTTTCCTTGTAAATTGGAGAGATCATATCATCAATACATAAGCTGACTCCTAAAATCACTAGTAAAAATCATTCATACATATCTTCAGGCTTTCTTCTGCTTTTTTTCTGGTGGGGGAAACAAAGTCTTGAAAACCCAAGCAGCCATAATCGCCCCAATGAAGGGGGAGACCCAATAAACAAAGAATTGCTCCCAAGTGTTGTGCCAGTTATTGACATAAGCCCAGCCAAAAGCATTGGCAGGGTTCATGGAAGGCCCTGTGTACCCATTCCCTGCAACAACCAACCCCACAGTAACTATGGAAAGCAACCATATCTTCAAAATTGGATTCCTTGGACCTTTAAGCATAATAACAAGCGCAGAAAAGCATATAGAAAAGGTGAGCAACCCCTCAGCTATGGCCCCAGTATGTAAATCCACTTTCAGAGAAGGCCCTTTAAGCATATGCTTATACTGATTTGGCATGAACTGCAGGATTGCCTTGGCACCACCTACTCCACCGGCTGCCTGAGCCGGGAACCGGACTGCCGTGGAGAGGAGAGACTTGTCAGGGGCAAGGCCTGCAGCATAAAAACTGGCGGTGGTAGAGGGGTTGAAGCTGGCACCACCCAAGGCCTTGCCTATCAAGCTGATTGTCAGCATCAGAATAGTGGCAACTATGGTGCTGATGAAGAGGCCTGCCAAAGGCGTTGCTTGAACACCAAGAGATGAGACTATGATGCTTGTGAAAACTCCTATGCTTGGAACACTGAAAACCCACATGGATGTCAAAATTGCATCTCCTGCTGCAGCCTTGATGAACCCCATCATATCTTCTTTTGCTTTCTCTCTCTCTGCTCTCCCTAGCAATACATGTATAATCAGTACTACCAGCCTATCGTTGTGACTTTGTGTGGTTTAGTCTCTTCTCTTTTCGATCTATATATATAATATGTCCCACAAATGTAAAGCAAATAAACTGTAAGCTTAAGGTTACAAAAAAAAAATCAATGTCAAACACAGGCCTTGCTGGTAGAAGGCACTTTTTGCATCAACAAACACGCGTTTTACCATTTCTTCTCCCCCTGCTTACCTACCAAAACAAGAGGAGTGCACGAGTTAAACGCTTAATCTTTTGAATAGTGTGAGGGTGGTCTACTAGGCATATAAAATTTATCCCATTTGGATTCACAGGAATTGGGTCCACATTTAGAGATACTAGATGTCAATTACTCAATTCTCAACTGCTAAAGAATCTGGAAGACTGGATTCCCAGTTTTGCTTAAGTCATTGAACATGTAACGGACTTCGTAATAATTTTGCTGTTGGTAAAAAGGTATAACTTACTGGATAACAGAGTCAAATATTCAGAGGCAAACATTGGTGGGAGGATAGTGTCTGACAATTTAGTGGAGGACAATTTATCTCACATCCCTGATAAGAATTCGACGCTTATCCTTCCCTATTATAATTGTGCAATTGAGTCTGTTGTACACCCTAACTATGAGTCCCTTTTCTAATGCAAATCACCTCGGTTGCTTCAAGTTTTGCCCCTTGGTCTAGTACTCCATGACAAGGAAGCTGTTACTTAGCTTATTGCGAAGCTTATCACTCCAAGGGTGTAAATCAATCCCAGTAGAGTAGATATATATATATAGGTCCTTGTGGAAAATGTCTAGGGGACTTTATAGTTATATGATCACTAAGGTACATGGCTAAGATAATAAAATATGCTCCCACATATTTTGGGTCACAAGTTGCCTTCAAGTCTAATTTTTTATTTGTGTTCATTGTCACTGGTTTTGGTTTTGTGGTGTTTGTGGGCTTGGATACATTCTTTTATGCCCCAGGCTATACCGACCATCCCTTGCTGCTGAGTTGACTACTCTCTCAACATTTTTCCATTTTTTCCTTTTTTGCCCTG
>QANT01003098.1:0-51916 GCA_003254885.1 Purshia tridentata | reverse complement strand
CAAACCCACTTTTGAAGGTACGGGGTGTTACAGCTCCCATTGATATACTATGAAATGACTTCACCTACTTCCGAGGTCCTGATGCAAAAAGTCCACACTCACGCGCGTTGTACTGTTTTCTCCTTCGACCCAGGTTATTTTTGTTCCCACAGGGTTTTTATTACTTGGCAAGGTTGACAGGACCCTCCCCGAATTCCTCCCTGGAACTCGGAGTGATCCTGCGGGAATCCAATATCAAGGAAAATCCTACCGAAAATTCGGCAGAACCTCCCCTGAAATTGGACTAACCCTTTCTTCACGAAGACCTGCAAAACACTTCTAAGCATCACAGCTCCTCTACCACAACCAAAGGGTCTCCGACCCAAAATTTCAAAACCGATTATTTAACTATTCAGTTGATTTATCAGAGCTAAGCTACAAAATTTACTAAGGAAATAAGATTTACAAGAAAATTTAAACACCTATAAACTACACCAGCTAACTAGATTTGCTCGACGTCCTTGACTCAACCGCTCGACCGCTACAACCTGGGGGAAGATTTGAAACAACAATAAGGATAAAACTAGTGAGACGACTCAGTGAGTGGACGAAGTTAAGAAACATTTAGACGTAATCTATAAAAATCCGTTATTACAGTAAACTAAAGAAATAGTTGAGAACTAAGACCTCACGTCTCTGTTTAAAATTCCCCAGTTTTAAAACATTTCGTAAAATTTACGAGATAAGTAAACCAATACATAAAATCCACTTTGAGATTTTCTGGGAAAATAAATAAATAAAACAATTTAAGCTGACAAGCATCAAACCAAAACAGAAGTTTATATCCTTTGAATCATTCTTATAAAACTGATATAATAATAAAACGTTCACCCAACAGTTACCCATCGAACCTGCCGTACATGCGTAGGGCTCACGACCTGCAGTACGCATGCAGGGCCAATAGCCTGTCGTACATGTGCAGGGCTCACAACCTCCCATACGCATGCAGGGCCAATAATCCTACCGTACATGTGCAGAGCCAGAGTCTGTCATATACATGCAGGGCCAATATACCTGCCATACGTGCACGCAGGGCCACCCCCAAAGGGCTAGGCATCTCGACACATGGCCCAAAGCCTATGTGTGTGCTGTGATGGGTCTCAAAGACCTATGCAATCAGATAATCTGAAGGGCACTGCGAAGGGTGGTTTGAAAATCCCTTTTTCCATAAATCTCTTTTCACCATAACATATAACCTTTCCAAAATCTAACGGCTCGAATAAATTATTACGAAAAATCGTTACCAACACATCAAATTTATTTCCAAGCATTCATCCTCAAACCATGCTCAAGAATCAAATAATGTTTTCAATTAATAAAACTCAATTAAAACTCAAAATATAAATACGAATTAAATCATGAAATTCATAAGGATTCATAAACAAGTTTAGGAAACGAAGTCCACTCACAGAGATAGCCTAGCCTTGGTCCGGCTGGATCGTCTCTGGGCTCAGGAACGTCGCCTAACATGAGAACGACAATACGTTAGAATACTATTCAATCTACGATCGTAAAAACACAAGTGCACGTTCTAGGCCTTACGCTCCAAAAATCTATATTTAACTATAGCCCAACTTATTTTCCGTCTCGACTCAAAACCCATGCCACTAGCTTATTTTTATCCGGTAATTTTCCCCAATAACCTACATTCCACCTAACTTGATCGAGGACTGTCCGGGTGTCGTTTCGACAGCCCATAAGTGCTAAATTTCGTCCCAACTCACCATTTCTCTTATTTTCTTCAAATTGACTATTCTAAACCTCAATAATCGTTACTAAAGATGAAAATCACACCCAATTTCAATTAAATCATCATAAACACCTTAGATTTCTAGAATTCCCGAAATGGCATAAACACCAACAATCAAACTTCCAATTTCCTCAATAATTTTTCAAATTTCTCGTTCCAAACTTCGATTAGAGGTTTCTAATTACGGAAATTACCCAAAATGTCCCACAATTTGATTCAATTTCAAAGATCCAAGCTAAACCTAAAAATAGCCTATAATCTCCCAAATTCAATTCTATGCAAACTCTCCAAATTAAACTACCAAACCATAGGGGAACGAAAGACCATGAAAAGGGGAAGAAAACCCACCTAAAATCATGGCAAACAAAGGCTGGAAGCGACTGGAATCGATGAACAAGTGGCGGCGGGCTGACGTCGTTTCGCGTTGGAGGAAGGCTAGTTGTTGTGGGGGAGCTCGGGGTGGCTGGCCGGCGGCTGGGGAGTGATTTCTCGGCTGGTCTCGTTGTTTGGAGTCGCCGAAAATAGGCCAAGGTGGCTGGGTGGTCGCATGGGTCGCGCATAGGGGAGAAAGAGAGATCGGGAGAGAGAAGAAAGAGGGGCTGGGGGCGGCGTGAGCTTGCTGGCCGGCGATTGGCGACGTCGTCGGTGGGTCTAGGTGGCCGGAAAGGCTGGGTGGTCGCGCAGGGGAGAGAGGAAGGGAAAGATGTCGGGCTGGGGGGTTTTGCTGCTACCTGCGCGTGGAGAGGGGAGAGGGGAGAGAAATAAAAGGGGGGAAAGTTTCCAGAAATTTCTAGAAATTTAAACCCATTTCAATGTAATTACAAGTTTGCCCCTCACTTTGAACCTCCGTATTTCACAAACCGTAGCTCCAAACGACGCATGCTACGTGTCTACGAATTCGTGGAGTCGAGCTCTACGCAACTATGTCAAAGTCAACTCTGAAATTTGGGTAATTCAAAAAGTCAACTTTGGGTCTCTTCTCACGTTCCTAACTTTCTAACTGAGGCTCTAAATAACCCATGCCGCGTGTCAATGAACTCATGAGCTCAAGACCTTCCTAACGGACCCAAGGTCAAAGCTAAAATCTTACTAGAACCAAAAATCAACGTTGGGTCCTATTATAATGTACTTAAAATGTACGGGTCGTTACAAATGTTTTGACAAGGCAACTTAAAAGAGCATAGCAAAGACAATAGTAATGACATGGAATATCCAAGGGGGAGTGTTGTAAATATTTTTATTAGTGTGGCTATCCCTATAATTAGTTGTAGGGGCATACTCATAATTTATTAAAGTGAGTAAACCCTACCTCTGTGTAAACATATATATTCCTGAATGAATAAGAGAACTGAGATTCTCTCTACCTCCACAAACCCTAGTTACATATATTTTACAACAATAATAATAATATTATTGTTTTCCTAAAGGATACCAAACAAGCCTATGTATTAGTTAGGCAAACTCTTCTAGCCTAGTAAGTAGACATGTGGCAGTTTTGTTGGTGATTATGATTAGTTATTAACTTATAACACTGTATTTAAAGCCAACTATAAATAGGATAACGGTATCAAAAATAGATTAATGAGAATTTTCAATTTTTTCATCTCTCTCTCTCCCTCACTTTCTCGGCTCCCAACTATTGTTTCAGTGATTTTCTTAGCACACAATCATGGTACCAGAGCAATGATGGCTTGTGTTATTGATCTTGAGGCACGAGTTTCTGCTCTTAATTATAAGTAATATGATTTTTTTTAAATCTCTGTGAAACATATTATTACACATTTTCTCAAATTTTCAAGGAATAAAATTAAGAATTTAAAGTGAAACACTAAAATGTATAAAAGGGAAGAAAATTAATTCGTTTGAGTTTTTACCACCCATAATTTTAGTTGATTCTTACTTTACTACCAAAATATTTATATCTCATAAACCTACAATTATTTTCCATGTCTTACTTTACCTTTTTCATCAATTTCATTAGCTAATCTGTCAATATGGGTAGTAAAAATGCCCTTCACATTAGCATTTTTTACAGCTTGGGTGACAAAATTCACAGAAAAAGATAAAGTTGGACATGAAAATAGTTATTGGTGGTAAAGTGGAACAAATAAACATTTGGGTGTTATAGTGGGAATGAACTGAAACAATATATGGGTGGTAAAAACATAATTAAGCCAAATTAATTTCATAGGTCAATATTACCTCCTTTATAACTCAATAGTCAACATATATAAGTTTTTTTGTGAGCGTGGCATGCATATGTAGATGAATAAGTTTTATATTTCGATGTATCTGAATTTTCTTGTAAATTTACATACATTTACAATTGAAAATCATTCACATACATTTACAATTAAAAATCATTCATATGCGTGGGTGAAACTTGTTAGTATAACATAATAATCATGCATTCAAAATAGACTGTATGCATAAAAACACAGACCTAAACTCACTGAAGCCATAGCACAGAGAAGAAAGAAAAGAAGAACAACTAGAAACACCAGGTGCACTTCCTCACTTGCAGCTGCCATACACAATGACCAAATGGGGTGGTACAGAACTCCTTGTTATGTTTTCTTAGCTGCATGAGGGAGGGACTGTTGATTGTGTTTTCTTAGAACCAAATAAATACTCAATTCTAAGTTTACTCGCAAGTGCACGAATCGCGGCGTAGCAAAGCATGCAAATAACGAGGTCGATCCCACAGGGAATAGGTAAATAACATCAAACCAATTCAGCTTATTCACAACACACACACACGGCATGGGGGTTTAGATTTAAGGTCAAAACTCACATACACACTCTAACACACACACACACACTCTTTCATGGCATTGTTAAGCATCAGAATCCACCCAATTATCAATGATCAACTAATATGAAAATCATGCAATTTCAAAAGACTACGAACATAAAGTTTGACTACCAAAGGCTTTGGCTATTTCCCTTTGGCGTTATACCTTCCTTATGCATGTACTAAGAGCTTATCGGGCCTACCCTAGCAAGTTAACGTGCATGTTCCTAGATAAACTAGGGCAATCACCCATGCAAGAGTCATTAAGATCTGTGAATATGTCAAACACATAGACCACCTTTCCAACCAAATGTATATGGTGCTAATCATATGAATACTATTACCATAACTGTTGCTTAAGTGGCTGCTTGTTACTCCTAAAATTGTCATCCTTTCGAGCTTATTCAATTTTATAACATTCATTAGATGCTTTATCCTTAAGGTGGCCAGTCCTAGGACTCTACAACTAATGACATTTAATTAGGTAATAGGATTTTATGTAAGTACCATCATCATTAATTCCAGAAATCATACTTCAAACATTGAACATAAATAGAGGCTTCATCTTTAACTTAACAATGCATAAAAGTGACTAAAACATGAACATGTAAATAAAATATTTAATTGAATAAACAAACTGCCAATCCATGTTCAAGGTCTTAATTAACACTTAAAAATAATAAAACAATGCAAAGAGCATGAAAAAGGAAGAAGGAAACCACAAGGAAGTCACGGCAAGGGCTAGGGAGCTTGTGGCAAGGCTAGGGCAGCAGGGAGTCCTCCTTGATGCTCACGGCAAGGGTTGGGGCAGCAAGGGTGTCACGACCTCCTCCTTAGATCTCTAGGGTTGCACGGCACCACTCCTCCTCTTGGCTTGGCTTGCTTGCGGCACACTCTCTCTCTTTCTCTCTAAAAATATAAAATTCTGACTTTGTGGGGTGAGAGCAGATTTTGCTTGAAAAAGAGCCTCTAAAGCTTGATGTAAAGATGTCTCTAAAATAATGAGGAGAGGAGGCCTTTATATAGGAGTGAGGAGGTGCTGATTCCTTGGCCTCCAAGGACTAGGTAACTTGCGGCACAAATAGGAAAGTAGGATTTAGGGTTTCTCCAAGTGGGCTTGCGGCAAGGGCATCACTTAAGCCCATATGCCTTGCGCCTCCCCCTTGCATGCGTGTGGGCCTCTCCCTTGGTCCAAGCGCATGCCACCTTAGGCCCAATCCTTCATGTGATGATAACTTGAGCCCATTGAAGCTTCTAGAACCCATTTGACCTTGGCCCAACATTCCATAGTCCACTAGGAAACTTTGTCCGACTAGGGTTAGGTTTTCCTAGTGCAATTAGGATTTCCCTTTTCAGTCCAACTAGGGTTTACCTTTTCTAGTCCCACTAGGATTTACCTTTCCTAGTCCCCCTAGGATTTGGTTTTCCTAGTTCAACTAGGATTTCTCATTTCTGCCCCTGGACATTGATGGTTTTCCTGGTTTGATCAGGAATTGTCCAATTTTGGTTCTTTTGGCTTCTTTCTTCATAATTGCTTCATTTGACCTACAAAAGACAGAAACAAAGCAAAAACACACAAAACGCCAAGTTCTAGCGTTCTAGGTTAGGGAGTTAGGATATAAAAACATGCACAAATGCACACTCAACAGGGACCTAATGTATATATATACTGACATACTCATTAGTACTCCTTGCCCATCAAGAAATACCATAGAGACCTTTTGTTATTAGATTAGAATACCATGTCTGTTTTAATTAAGAATTCCTTTTACTCATAGGATTATCTCACCGCATATTAAACCTATTCGCACAAGGCTAGTCTTAAATGAATTCCTGAACAAGGCTTCGTCCCAGAATCCTCAAATGACTAGGAGACCAATTCTGCAAATGTATAAACATCTTACAATCTTCCACTTGGTCAAATAGTTATTTCAGACTTAGTTTTGTTCACTTGATGGCCTGTGAAATTCATTAAGACACAATTCTTCTCAAACCTCTGTCAAATGTGAATATCTTGCAGAGAGCTATCAAGGCAAATGAATAATATGTCATTCAAGGACTTTATAGCTACAGGTGCAAGTACACACACTCACATGAAGTACCGGCAAGACATAAAAAATATCAAAATTTACTGCACTTGTGGTGCATTCGATATGCAGTAAATATTGATGGTCCTCTTTAATGAAATTATTAAAAAATTTCCCATTTGCTTGAAAACAAAGGTATGACTCTTTGGTGATATTTCATTCAACTTATTTAATGCTAGCAACTTTCAGTTGAATTGCAAAAACTGTAATTATCACTAGTCATCTTTAATTACAGAGCAACAAACTTAAAATGAAAACCTCAGTCTTTAATCAATTGAAATGGAAACAAAACATAGTCTTAACACATGATGAAGTACTCCCACAGACCCTTAATACTTAAGCATCAAAACAAGCTAGCAAACCCATGTTGGTGACATGTCTTTGAAAAACTGCATTAGGCAATCCTTTGTTTAGAGGGTCTGCAATCATGGAGTTAGTGTCAAGGTGTACCAACTGCAGTTCTTTCCTCTTGATCTTTTCTCTAACTAGTAGATATTTAGTTTCCAAATGCTTGGTGGCATGTGACCTTTTATTGTTGTTGGCGAAAAAAACAGCTCCACTATTGTCACACCACAGTTTAACTGGCCTGTGAATTGAATCTACCATCTGCAGACTTAGAATGAAATTTCTGAGCCACATAGCTTGGAATGTCGCCTCATAACAAGCCACATATTTAGCTTGCATTGTCGATTGAGCAATGATGGGTTGCTTAACACTTTTCCATGAAATTGCTCCTCCTCCAAGCATAAAAACATAACTTGAAGTGGATTTAAGAGAGTCTACATAGCATGCATGGTCTACATCTACAAACCCCTCCAATTCCAATGAATCTGTTCTTTTATATGTAAGCTTAAAATTTTTGGTCCTTTGTAAGTACCTCACAACTTTCTTTCCTGCTACCCAATGAGCATGGCCTGGGTTGGATTGAAATCTGCCTAAGACACTTAAAGAGAAGGCAATGTCTGGTCTGGTGCACACTTGAGCATACATCAGACTGCCCACCAGTGAGGCATATGGTTTGGTATTCATGTCAGCCTTTTCTTTCTCAGTTTTAGGTGCTTGATTTTTGCTCAACTTATCCCCTTTCGAAAAGGGCACTTGTCCTCCATTAGAGTCTGACATGTTAAACCTTTTTAATACCTTTTCAATATATCCCTTTTGAGACACGCTGAGCATTCCTCTTTTCCTATCTTGAGTAATCTCTATCCCAAGAACATAAGATGCTTCTCCCATGTCAGTCATTTCAAAACTACTTGACAAAAAGGTTTTTGTGTCATGCAACAGGGTCAGATTTGTGCTTGCTAATAGAATGTCATCGACATATAGGATAAGGACTATGAAATGTCTCCCACTTCTTTTTAAATATACACACTCATCCATTGGATTCTCTAGAAAATCATGTGTTCTTACAACCTCATCGAATTTTAGGTACCACTGCCTAAAGGCTTGCTTAAGACCATATATGGATTTATTAAGCTTACAGACTAGAATCTCTTTCCCCTCATGTATAAAACCCTCAGGTTTCTACATGTAGATGTTTTCAATGAGCTTACCATTTAAGAATGCCGTTTTGACATCCATTTGATGCAAATGCATGTCAAAATGAGCTATTAGAGCCATTATGACCCTGAAGCTGTCCTTTGCTGAAACAGGTGAAAAAGTCTCATTGTAGTCCACTCCTTCTTACTGAGTGAAACCTTTGGCCACTAACCTTGCTTTGTATCGATGTAACACCCCGCACCTTTCAAAAGTTGTTTTGAATATAAGAGGGTGATAGTCATTTGATATCCATGCATTACTCCATGTAACACCCCGCACTTTTCAAAGTGGTTTTGAAAAGATTTTTAAAAGTTTTCAGGATTTTAATTTGGAAAGTAAAACGTTTTGGACGTTTCTCAAATTTTAAAGTTTGACTTTTAAAGTTGAGTAAAAAGTTGACTTTTTGTTCGGGAGGACTTTTTGTGTTGACTTTGGGTTCGTTGGAAAGGTCTCGTCCTTACGAGTTCGTAGACACGTAGCACGCGTCAAACGGAGCTACGGTTTGAAAGTTACGGACGTGTGAAGAGAAGAACACATTGGTAATTTTGAAAAAGGTGATTTTAAAAGCCCAAAAACCCAGAAAAACAGCAGTTTCTCTCTCCTCCCTCCCGACATCTCTCTCGCGACACCACCTTCAGCCGCGCCTTTCGCCAGCGCGTGGGGGCGCGTCCGGCCGTGGCTGGAGCCGATCTTCGGCTCGCCGTGCTCGCGCCGCCTCCCTCTTCCTTCCCATGGTGGCGGCTCGCCGTGAAATAGCTCGGAAAGTGGAGAACCAAATCGCGCACAGTCGGCGTCGGCGGCGATCTCGCCGTTTCCGGCAACGACGAGGCTCAGTGACCGCCCAGATCTCTTCCCCTCGTCGAGCCCAGCGTGTTGGTGGGTTCGATTGACCCGTGGGACCGCCGTGGACGGCGGATCGAGTGTGGGTGTGCCGCCGGCTTTCCGGCCAGTTTTCTTCCTTTTCCGGCCACTTTTGGCCGTCGACCCAGGTTTGAGAATCGATCCTCTCAACCTCCTCTACCTGTTTGTGTTGTCCGTTGTTGACGTTAGAGAGTTTGACTTTTGGCAGGTTGACCACCCTTTGACCACCGCAGGTACCGCCGCGTGTGGAGGTTCCAGCGACTTCTTTTAGTGTTTTTGGCCTCGGGCCAACCACCCGAGCCTGTGGGTGAGTTCTCTGAACTTTTTGAGTGTTTCCGAGGGTCGGGCAGCCACCGTGTGTGGTGGTTCCCGCCCGTTTTTGTGCGTGTTGGCTCGGTTGTGATTTCTGTTTTGTCTTGCTTGGGTTGTCTGGTCTTAACAGGTGCGCTCGGCTCGGGAATTGCATTTCCGATGCCGTTGTGCTGCCGGGTTTAGAATCCGAGCAAAGGAGCCACGAAGGACACGAAGGGCAGTTCAGTCTTTTCGCACGGTCACTGTGAGTGAACCTAAGTTCAACTCATTTTCCAGTTCAGTTACTTTTTTTATTTTTGTGCTTGTTTGACTGTTTGCCGTTTGCTAGTTAAGAGGTTACGGAACTAGGATTGGGGATCTCGAGGATTTAGGGATTAAAGAAGAGACTGGAGTATCAGTGGGTTTAGTTGAGGATTCAGTGGATTCTAAAGGTTTTTTGAGGATTCTAAGTTACGGAAGGATCTAGTTGGAATCCCAAGAAAGGATCCTGTGGTTTGTTTTGAGGTTATTTCAGTTTAGANCCTGTGGTTTGTTTTGAGGTTATTTCAGTTTAGAGGTTAAATTAAGGATAATTGAAGTATTACAGATTGGGACAGTGAATTGGATTGGCTTTGGAAATTAAGATTGAAGATCTCGAGGTGTTAAAGGCTAATCGAGGTTAAAGGCTTAAGTAAGAGATTGGAGTAACAGTGGGGATCAGTTGAGGATTAAGTTGGATTCTAAATAAGGATCAGTGGTTATTGTTTGAGGATTAGTGGATTCCAGTTGGAGGATCTAGTTGGATCCCAAGTAAGGATCTCGTGGATGGTTTCGAGGTTATTTCAGTTTAGAGGTGGAATTGAGGATAAATAGAAGTATTGCAGTTTGGCACAGTGGAATTGATTGGCTAGAGGATTTGGTAATCAGGCTAAGATTTGTGTTTGTGACTTGAGGCTTGATTTTGTTTTGAGGCTTAAGATGGATTATGATCTGATTATTTTATTAAATTTCTAATTTGAGGTTTTCAGTTAGATTTCACTCACACGAGCTCTAGTGAGCTTACCGGGTTTGTGTGTAAACCCGGTGCACCTGTGGTTGGGTGCAGGGTTTGGTTTTGCAGGCTTGCAGGCTGAGGAGACGGTGGAGTGAAGACGAGGCAGTGGGACCAGCAGCAGTTTCAGAAAGTTATTTTACAGTTTGATTTTTTTATGTAAAAGTTTTACAGCTTATTTTTATAAACGTGCTTTTGTAAAGTTACAGTTATTTCAGTAAATTATTTTATTATTCATGGCTCACAGTTTCAGAAAAAGGGCCCACAGGAAATAGTTGGCAGTTTTCAGCAGTTTAGGCACGTGCCCGAGGGTCGGGGCGTGTCAATTGGTCCAGGTTCTTGGTGAGTTTTCTTCCTCCTTCCATGGGCTCTCCTTCCCTTCTAATTTGGTGGTTCAATTTTGAGTAATTGTGGAAGATTGAATTTGGGGGTTTGAAGCTATTTTCAGGTTTAGCATGGGTGTTTAAAATTAACACAAATTGTTAGGTGTTTTGGGTAATTTCTGTCATTAGGAATATATAATCGAAGATTGGAACGAGAAATTTGGGGAAATTTGGGAGAAAAATGGAAGTTGGATAGTTGAGGCTTAAGTCTATTTCGGGATTTCTAGAAATCTAAGATGTTCATGGTGATTTAATTGAAATTGGGCATGATTTTCACCTTTAGGAACGATCTATTGAGGTTTAGAATAGTTAGTTTGAAGGAAATCGGAGAAATGGTGAGTTTGGGGTGAAATTGGGCACTTATGGGTTGTCGAAACGACACCCGGACGACCCTTGGTCAAGTTAGGTAGAATGGAGGTTAATTGAGGGAAATTTACCGGATAAAAATAAGCTAGTGGCATCGGGTTTGGTTTTGAGTCGAGACGAGAAATGAGTTGGGCTATAGTTAAATATAAATTTGTGGAGCGTAAGGCCTAGAACGTGCACTTGCGTTTTTACGACCTTGAATTGATTAGTATTCTAATGTCTTGTCATTCTCGTGTTAGGCGACACTCCCGAGTCCAGAGACGATCCAGTCGGAGACCAAAGCTAGGTTATCTCTGTGAGTGGACTTTGATTTTATTGAAGTTTATTGAATTTTAAATGTGATTCTTGTTTTGAGCTAGTTATGAATTATTGATTATTGAAATTGATTTTGAGAACTTATTTATTCTCGAATAAGTTGAAGGATTGATTTTATTTATCAGTTTATAGTGACAGTTGGTTCTTGAGAAAATGATTTAATCTATAAGTTTTGAGTTTGGTTAATGATTTTCCCGTCAGCTCTAAAAAGATTTGAATTTGCATTATTGTGGTTTGGAGTGAAAATTATTTTGGGTTGGTATTGTTTTAAAACACCCTGTTGGTATCCAGTTCAGCATATTAGTTTATATAGGTCTTTGGGACCCATCACGGCACACACGTAGGCTTTGGGCCGTGTGCCGGGATGCCTTGCCCTTTGGGGGTGACCCTATGGGCACGTATGGCAGTTTGTTGGCCCTGCATGTGTATGACAGACTCCGGTTCTGCACATGTACAGTAGGATTATTGGCCCTGCATGTGTACGGCAGGTTGTGGGCCCTGCGCATATACGGCAGGATTATTGGCCCTGCATGTGTATGACCGACTTTGGCTCTACACATGTACGGCAGGATTATTGGCCCTGCATGCCTACGGCAGGTCGTGGGCCTTGCGCATGTACGACAGGTTCGGTGGGTAACTGTTGGGTGAGCGTTTTTATTATTATATTAGTTTCATAAAAATGTTTCTTGAGTATATAAATTTCAGTTTTTATTTGATATTTTGGGAGCTTGACCAGTTTTATCAATTTATCAGAGTTTTCAAAACGGATTTCAGATGCGAACTTTTACATAGAGTTTTCAGTAGGTTTTATGAAAGTGATTTTAAAACTGGGGGATTTCAAAGAGGTTTGTGAGGTCTTAAGGAAACTTGAAAATAAAGGATTATTAATGCATATTTTGAATTACGTCCACTCACTGAGTTTATCTTACTAGTTTTATCTTTGTTTGTTGTTTTAAATTTTCCCCTTAGGTTGTAGTGGTGGAACGGTCGAGCCAAAGATGTCGAGGTACTCTTGTGAAGTTGTGAAATCGTAGGAATTAGTTCTCTTTGTATCTTATATTCTTTAGTAAATTTTGTAGCACCGCTCTGTTATTCCAATGAATACTTAATTAATGGATTTTTGAAATTTGGGTCGGAGACCCTTTGGTTGTGGTAGAGGAGATATGGTGCTTATAAGTGCTTTTGCAGGTCCTTTTTGGAAAGGGTTAATCCAATTTCAGGGAAGTTCTGCCGAATTTTTAGTAGGATTTTCCTTGATATTGAATTCCCGCAGGATCACTCCGAGTTCCAGGGTGGAATTTGGAGAGGGTCCTGTCACAATGTGAATTTCACATTTGCTTTCAGTTCTGATATTATCTATCAGTTTCTGTTCCAAGGGCTGTACAGCAGTTATATGGCCCACAACATCTGTTATTTTGTAGTAAAAAAGTTAATGTAAGCATTCAAAAATTGTTGATTTATGTGATTAAAATTCATATAATAAGTTTGTAATTGAATTATTACCTGTCAGAGTGGAATTGTTGTTAACTCTTGTTGGCAGCATACTAAAATTAAAGAGATTAAAACCATGCATTAGGATTCTTGGATGAACTGTTTCCAATCTTTTAAAGATTGTTCTCTCATTGAAAAACATGACTACAGCACGTGGCACTACTTTGTAGGATTGGCTTTTGATAGTGTAAAAATGGCTGATATCATATATGCAGCCAGCCACTATCTTAAGAGCAACAGTTTCATAATCTATTTCTTTTGTGATTGCTTGAATTGTATCTCCCTTAAATGGGAACAAAAGCTAAAGAAAAAAACATAAGAAAAGAAGACAGAAAAAAGAGTTTGAGTAAACTTTAATAATAATAATAATATAACAATGTGAGTAAACTTGTGTAAATTTGAGTGGTTCACTAAGGGGCAACAAGAAAGAAAGAAAAAAAATAATTAAAAAGGAAATCAAAATATTAATGTAAGTGTTGAGAATGCTTTTTGTGTGCTTGCAATTGAATATATAAGAGATGATAAAAGTTCTTAGAGTGAGGGTTCTAGAGGGAGAAAGTATATTCATTTGTATACCAAGTATTTAACAACTATATGTAGATTTCTTGACATTCAGATACTAAACTTTTTTTTATCATAAATGAAGTTTATGAGATGGAAACTTGGAGAGATTCACTTTTTGTTTTTATCACTTTTGAATCTGAGGTTTTTGTTTAATTTTTTGTTTTTGCATTAATATCAATGCTAATAGTTAACAATTAAAATCAATACTTGTACATACATTATTTTCTGAAAATACATGCTTGTAAATTATGAATCAATTTAGAGTTAGTGATAGTATTGATTTTGATAAATGGATTTTTTGTATTATTTACTAATGAAGATGGGTGATCTTATGGAGGAAACAGCCATAGGTTAATTTTTGAACAAGAGAGTTTCAAGTTTTGTGTTGGTGGGTAACACAGACAAATAGAGGTAGTCTATTTGTGGACAAACTTAGTTGTAAAGCAGTTTTTGTTGTTTGTAGAAAAAGAAAAAAAAAAAAAAACCATCTTATAGGCATCAATTATTTTGATTGACAAAGCCATGCATAAGTTTTTTTAGGAGGTAGCATTTATGGATTTTCCAAAATTTCAAAGTTTTGGCTTCATATAATAATACATAGTATATAAATGAATTAAATAGACATATCATGTGTGCGCTCATTTAATAGACTTCTTGGACTTTTGATAAGAACTTGCAGGTTGATATTTGTAATTGATATAAATAAATAAATATATATATATATATATTCACGTGAAGCAGCTATAGATATGTGGCTCTTTTTCAATTATACAATGCCCCCTTTTTTTTCTACTTTTAGTTTTCCCAACTGTGAGAAATTAAACCCCAAAAATCATTTTATTTATAATAAATTGAGAATGCAAAAATTGTGTTATTAAAGAGCTATATGTACCAAATTAGTTTAATTTTTTATGCAGAGGCAATGAAAATATGAATTATTCATGATTAGTAAGGAAAAATTATTTGATGAAAACTATTGTCTTACCGATGTATCAATCAATATGCAATGCAAGCCGGAGTACTAGTTATTGGATGCAAAACTTCTCAGCCCCCAGATTCTGTAAACTCTAACTCGAATTTTTTTCTTATGCTCAAATGGCCCCAACCTGCGAATTGGAATTATATTCATTATGATGCAAATCTGCAAATATCATTGAATTTGGGTTAGTTTGCAAATATGATATTTTAATAGTTGTTAAAGCACATAAATAATATAGTTGTGTTTAAAATTGTATGGATAATCAATAATTAGACTTGTAACTAAATTTTCCAAAACATCTTTGTAGACAATGTTTTTTGCATATTTGTCTGGTGCATCTTCATTATTGTGTATAATAATTTTCAACCCTTCTTTTGATGTAACTCTAAATAATGCAACATAAAGTTGTCCATGGGTGAAAACAGACTGAGAAAGATATAATCTTACTTTTTTTAAAGATTACCCGTGACTTTTATTTATTGTCATTGCATAAAATGGCCTAATTGGAAATTGGTGACGTTTAAAAATGAAAGACCATTTTTTTTTGTGGCTGAAAGAATGATTCTAGGTTTAGAGACTTTATAACCAATGTGGCTACCAGTTAAAATTTTGGCTCCAATGACTCTATCCAGCATTTGTATAATAACTAATCTTGTTCCATTGCATAAGCTAGAAGATTGATTTAAATTTCTCATTAACATAATAGGCATCCCTAATTTTAAAGTTAAAGAATGTGTGGGTAACCCACTGAATTCTAGTTGGTTAAGAAACTCTATAGGGAACATCATCCTAAGATTTTCAAAATTATTAGATGATGAATATAAACAATCTGAATCTTCTAAATAATTGCACTGTTCTCCTGGTAATAAATTTGTGATATAATCATTTATTTCTATAACTGTATGATTTCTAGGTGTAATAATAGCTCGTTCTCTTAAATATGTAAAATTTTCACAATTATTATCAAAATTAGGGTATGTAGCTTAAAAATTGATTTGATAGCATTTGTGTCTGGCTGGAGTAATAAATCATTAGGAATTTTTATCCACTTGCTTCTTCATCATTTAAATCTTTGATATCAGTAATTTGACCCTCACCAACTTGAAGAATCCAATTAGCAAAAGCACTTTTTTTTTGTTTTTTCTCATTGTTCAAATCTTTTTTTAATAGTCTCATATTTTCTTTCAACACAAAGATTTGAAAATAAGGCCATAAATAATATGCATCTACTATTTCTTCCCTTGTACCTCCTGGAATAACTGGAAGTATTTGCATAAAATCAACGCCAAGCAAAAATGGTTTTCCACCAAATGGTGTATTCTTATTGGAGTCATGTAAATGTGACAAAATATTAGAGAGGGATTTGTCTAGTACTTTAAAACAATTTTTATGATTCATAGGTGCTTCACCCCAAATAATTAAATCAGCTTTTTCAATTAATGTGGCAAGATTAGTTCCTTTTTTAATCTGACATGTAGAACAATCAGTAAGATTTAATGGTATTTTTAATCTAGAATGAGCGGTTCTTTGCCCTGATAAGAGTAAAGAGGCTGTTTCAGAAGAGGCAACTGCTAAAACTATTTTACGATCTGATCTAATCTTACTAGTTATTGTGTGCCACAAAAAAGTTTTGCCTATTTCTGCATGTCTATAAACAAAAAAAAGTCCGTGTTTTTTTCCATTAACAGCAGCTATGACAAAATCATAAACCTCTTTTGTTCTTTGTTTAACTGTGTGATCAAAGATGAGTGTTCTTTTTGCAAATTATATATGCTATAATTTAATTCTTCTATGAGCAATCTATTTCTAATTTCTAATATTTTGTTGTTATTAGACAATGGAAGGTCATGCTTTTTTAAAGAACTGAAAGATGCATTAAAAAGTTGTTCTAATTCAAACAAAAGCGAATTCTTCAACTCAGTTTCTGGTAAAATCAGATTTGGCATGTCAAAAGTTTTTCGAAGCTTGTACAAAATATCTTCAGACATGTTTTGCCAATGGGTATTAAAAAGATGCATAGGACTTGCCACATCACAAAATAAAACAATTGTGACAAATAATTGTCTTAATTCTAAACATGAGGTTGTGCTAACAACATCTGATAAAGCTTCAATCCATTATTTATCATCTCCTAATAATTCTAAAGATTTGCATGCAGATTGATAGGATGAATGTTGAATGCCATTAATAGTTTTGATATCATCAAAATTAAAAGCATCTTTTTGGAAATTTAAAAGCAATCTCAAATAATATAACTCGCCAGATGCAGGATGAATATATGCTATTTGGCTTATGCATTTTCCTTGTTTTCGAGGTTTCCAAAGCTTATTTTAAGAATCCCAAATAAATTTGAAAGGAAAATCTGAATAAGATAGCTCTTGTGTTGCAACAAAATTTTTACTTACATCAAACTAACTTGTTAACATCGTATTTCGAACATCTTGGTTATTAAGAATTGATTCAAGTGATTGATCACTGTTAAAAACAATGTTTTATTCCAAGGGCAAATATATTTGCAATCACTCAATAGATGGTTGTCTACTATTGATTGAAAACTGAAACAATCTCCAAATAGCTTCATATGGAGATAAATATCTATAGTTTAGATAGGCTAGTATTTCATCGTGAGGTTTGTTTTTAATAATTGCTTTAGCTCTATCTGAAACTTTAATTACATATTTGAAAAGATATTTTATCAACATAGATTGATAACATGATTCAACATTGATATGAGCATTGTATCTCAATGATAATTTAGAATTGTAAGGCACAACAAATCTATTATTAATCTTTATTCCATTTTTTATCACAAATTTATTAATGGTTTCACGACGTCTATTTGTAGAAAAACCATTTACTTCCAAAATTGTTTCACTTTTGTATGACTTTGGAAAATTCTTTGAAAATTTATTTTGTCGCATGCAAGGAGATCTAGAATCTAGTGCTCCATATGGACTGTGGATCATAAACTGACTAACAATATCATAAAGTATTGGATCAATAGTTTTGTCTGGTATTTCAGCAGAAATGATACTATTTATATCCATTAGAAAAATGCACTTGTACAGTTGGCTCAAACAAACCAATCGATGACAATGAGGTAAACCTATTTTTTGAAACTCAATTGCACATATTCTAATTGCAATGAGCCAAGAAAAAAATAAAGAGTTTAATGAGTTTTATTGTATAAGAAAGGAATAAAATTATAATGGGACAACTAATAAGTTTTTAGTATTCACTTGCTCTAACTTCATCAAAAGGTTTTTCAGATTTGATATAATCAATCATATTATTGAGTTTCATTTTAAACACTCTACAAACAATATCAGGTCTGTATTCTGGTTTATATCCAGGCTTTTCATTAAGTTCTCTTATAATTTCAGGCTATTTGACATTGCAAGTAAATGTAATGAAAAAATCAGAGTTGCCATAGTATCTACGAATTGCCATAGCATCTTGGTAATTATTGATCATATATCTAACACTTCCAATATAAGAACTTGGCAATATAACCTTTTGTCCTATATTATTGGCATCAATATTACCCTTTAAAATTGTATCATAAATGCCCTTATAAATCTCACTCCGTAAATCTTTTTGATTTTTACAAATATAATCCAATCTATCTTCCTCAACTGTTGCATAAGCGTTTACCAAAAATTGTTGAAACAATCTTCCACCCTTTAACAATGTACAAAACTCAAATGGTCTTTCTTGAATTTGATAAGCTACATGGGCTCTCATAGACACTCTGTCTCTTTTTAGCTTACATCCATTAAGAGAATTGTTTAATTTGATGTCAGGTTTAAAACCATCTTCTCCATATGGAAACAAAATTGGATATGGTAAAGATATGAATTTTGGGTGTAATTTTGTAACTCTTTTTAATTCACCATCTTTGAATTTTATTACAATATCTCTATTTGAATCATGAAGACCAATATCTCCTACAATTAGACCAACAATTTCACCACATGCTGGCTATTCATATTGTTTGCTATCATTTGGTTGACTAGCTAACAATCTGATGCTAATATGGTTAAGAGCATTGTTTTTAAATTTGGCTCTTATTGTTCGAAAAATTTTTACCAACTCATTTGATTCATCAAACATTAAAATTAAATCTTTAAAAATGTTTTCATCAAACTTGTTATTTTTTTCATTGGAATTGATAGTTGCAAGGCGATTCTTAATTTCATTATCAGTATCATAAATGTAAAGTTGGGCAAATTTTGGACATTCTCCTTCAGGTGGCAACAATGAATCTATTATATGATGAACTTGGCCACTAATTTTAAAAATGTATAGTCATGGACTGTTGTTAATTGAATGATCAACTTTCGCTCCCATTGAAGGAAAAGCAGACATGAAATTATATGCTCTTATATTTTCCCTAAACACTAATCTTGTATGGCCTTTCGTTGGATCAAGCAAAGTGTCTAAAAAAGGAGGTATTGGATTGACAAATGGGAGTTTGATTTGACCTTCTTGACAACAAAGGTTAAACAAGGGCTCTTTATTTTTTTATTTTCTTTTGATGCTTTCTTTTAACCAAAAAAGTGCACCACAATAAATGCACTTATAGGTTTTATCACCTAAATCAACATAATCTGCAACAATTCCTAAAATGAAAAATAAAAAAGGGGAGAAAAACAAAAGAAACCAAATAATTTATCAGTAGTAGGACAATAATGTTATAATATAAAAGCAAATTTGATTAAATAAAAAGACATATGATGTCTTTTGCTGTGATAAAATGCTTAGCCACTATTGATTAAATTTGAGTTGTTGTGACTCAGTGAGGAAGTTGTATCTCCATCATCAAAATGAAATTTACTTTTATGTGATATTAAATCATGCCATTGATCATCTTGAACATCTATTTGATTTGAATTTTCCAATATATTCTCAATAGATCTATATCTTTTATTATGAGCTTGAGAGTTTTTTGTATGGTTGCTGCTAGAAGTACTATTATCAACATTTTTGACACCATTCTCTACATTACTTGAAATATACAAAGTATGATTCTCATTTGGCATCAAAGTTCTTGCAGATATTCTATATTTTTTATGCATGAGGCACAATGAAATAAATTTGAATGAACAGATTGATAGCTGGCACAAGAAAAATTAAATTAACAAATAATAATGGTATGTAATTGGTAAATCAAAATAATTAAAAATATTGAAGCAGCATACTATTTTCAACAACAAAACGATAGTATTTATGAGATTTAAATACACATCTAAACCAATAAAATATATGAATTGTATATTGTAGAGACTTACTTGTTGCAAAGAAGAATAAAATAGACTCATGAAATAGTCTCGTAGTAAGCTTGACTGCAACCAACTCGTCTAACCTATAAAACGTTTTGAAAATTATTTTGTCACAAAAGTATGAAAATAATGTCGTTACAATACTTAAGTAGAATAAAGGATATAAGTATTTTATACACATATATAGAAAATAAAATAAAAAGTCTGCATTGTTGTTAAGCACATCTACAATTGTTTCAAATTTGAATAGACCAATTTTAATATCATTTTTTGTTTAACACCTTTATTTAAAAAACATAGTTGTTGTAAATTGAAAATAAAAAGATGATATTTCAACTAAAAATTTAGAATAATAAAAACAATTATGAAACTATTGTTAGAGCAACGATAAAAAACAATGGAACAATAGCTAGAAATAATTGATTCTCTTATTATATTTAAAATATTAAACCTGCTGATCTCAAGTAATTAATGGTTTCAAGCAAAATGTTCTATCACAATTGTGGGGATCAAAGATAATTTCTATATATGCCTAAGGGTAGGTATAGACAAATGGTAAAGGTACGGTAGTACTAATACATCGAGGTAATATCTACCATGGACATCGAAGGACCTACCCCTTACTTAAACGAAACAAGGGACTACCTGCACTAGGTAGTCGCTCGAGAAGGAAGTCAACCAACAGGGTAGCCCCCTACTGTTAAGGCGCTATAGAGGTAACTACTACCTATATACGGGAAGTACCTTCCCTGATATGGACCATTACAAAGAAGGAGTACCTCCACACAGGCATCACGTGGAGGACCTCCACAAACTTCACATAAAGCAAGGAAACAGACTCTTACTACAATTGAACCTCTCCAATGACACGAACTGAGCTTGAATCCTTCCCAAATAAGGATTCAAGCATAGAAGTTCAATCCTATATGGATTATGCTTCCCGGTAATTACAAGTTCAATGAACTTATAATCCTAAGGCCATGAGGATTAACTCATCCTCTATATAAACGCTCTCACAATCCCATTCGAAGGTAAGTAATTCTAAGCTCTATGCCCACTGCTTTGAGTTATTAATTGATCTTGTTTACTGACTTAACCGTCGGAGAGCCGTTGGCTGGCACCACACCGGTGCTCACTAACCTCCTGGAGGTCCGTTCTTTTTTGCAGGGTCATTGATTTTCCAAGTCTAGCCTTTTGGAGAATTCGTATTACAACAACAATAATGAGTAAGTAAAACAAACACAATATATCAACTAAATAAAATAAATTAAAACTGCAGATGTAAAAAATTGATTTAACTTAATTATACCTTTGTTAAAATATACCAAAAACAAACCAGGCTTTTATATTTTGTAATTTTTATTGTTGAAATGATTATTTTGGTTTATTATATTGGTAGTAAACTTTGAAGCGCCAGAGTCAAACAGAAAAAAAAAACACCGAGAAATTTAAGGTTTCACAGACACAAAGATATTGCACATGCATAAAATGAAAGATATGCGAGCACACAAAAAAATACAAACTCAATTAGATGCAAGAAGAAATACAAACCCAAACCAATCAAAACAGGTGAAAAAAGGATCACAAACACAAACAGCAAAAAGCAACAATACAAGAGAAATAAAAGAAAAAAAAACAGAAAGCACTTATCTCTGAGATAGAAACCAATTTGGCAATAATTCAATAGAAAATGGTAAACAAAAAATGATTAAAATATATTAAAGAACATCTTACCGTTTTCTTAGCAAATAAAAAAGATTGGAGCAACAACAGTCCAACATTGACAGATCAACAACTAGACAAAAACATTTTTTAATCAGATTTTCTATAATTAGGTAAGAAATGTTAAACAAAAAATGATTCAAAGATATTTAAAAACAACTTACCCCCCACTGAATAGGATAAAATATCCACAAAATAAACATGAAATGGTAAAAAATAGAAAAATATATTTTCTCAGGTACACAAGCATTAGTGTATGTTTTATAAGTAGTAAAAAGCTAGTAAAAACAAAATACAAAAAATAGGCAATAAATAAAAAAATAACTTAAAACACTTCAAAGCAACAACAAGTGAACCAAAATACCAGGAAAAACAACAGAACACAACCTACACATAACAAAACTTGAATTACTAAAAGAAAACACCAAAAAAATAAACATAGATATAAAATATGTAATCTCAATACTGTTAAAGGGTTAATTTGTAATTAAGTTTTTGGGTTTTGTTATTAGTTGTAATCCTAGTCCAATAGCGTTTGTACTATGTTTCCTAACCTAATAGGGTTTTGTAATATTCACTTATATATACCTTCTCTAAGAGAGAAGAATAACAGACAGAAAATATTATCCCAAGACTCTTGATTTATTTTGGCATGGTATCAGAGCCAAACCTTTTTTTCTCTCAATTCTGAAAATTAGGGGTTGGTCCTGGCATGAGTTTTGGTTTGCTTCCGCATATTCCCTTGGGTGTTCATTGTTTTCCCAACTAGAACGTCAACCACTTCTACATACCTACATATCTACATACCTACATACCTACATACCTCCATATCTATCTACCTACATCCCTATACTATATCTTTCATCATGGGTGATTCTGATTCCTCCAAGTCAAAAGAGGTTAAGTCTGACGGTATTGAGTCCCTCCCTCCTATGACCATCCATGAGAGTGTGCTGACCAAAGATTTGCTTGATGGTTCTAATTTTAGTCATTGGAAAAATACGATTTATCATAAGATTCGTGGGCGCAAGCGGTGGGGACTTGTCTCGGGTTCTCTCCCTCCACCTTCCACTGTTGGGTCTTCTGAGTATGAAGCTTGGGAGGATGAGAATTCTCTTGTGATTTCCTGGCTTCTGGAGTCCATGGTTCCTAGGATTTGATCTCAATTTTCTGGGTTACGCACTACTAAGCAAATTTGGGACACAGTGGACCAAACTTTTTCTGTTAGTCACGATGACTCCAAGTTGTATCAGAAAGAGTGTGAGGTACTTTCTCTTCGTCAGAATAATGATTCCGTGATTGTTTTCTTTGGTAAGCTGCAGAAGTTGTGGTAAGACATTGATGTGATTGAACCGTGTGGGATTGAGACTCCCCAAGATCTTTTGTGGTATAATACTCGGCTCAATAAGGACCAAGTTTATGTGTTCTTGGCTGGGCTTAATTCCTCCTTGGATCATGTTCGTGGTCGCATCCTTAGCACCAAACCGTTACCGAAGCTGCGGGCTGCTTATGCCATTGTGTGTTCTGAAGCCAATCGACAAGATGCGATGCTTGGTGCGTCCTCGACTAGTGAGGGTATGGCTATGGTTGCTAAACCTTCTTGCAATCCTGTGGGTCTAATCAAGCTCAACCCTGATCGAGGTGATAGAAAGTGTACCTACTGTAATGGCACTATCCACACTCGTGAGACCTGTTTCAAGCTGCATGGGTTCCCTGAATGGCATCCTAAAGGTACAAAAAGGGGTGGTTCAACGGCTCCTTCTGCCCCGTCCTAGGGAAATTCTGCTACTGCATCTGTTTCGTGTGTCCAGTCAGGTAACCCTGGTAATGCTTTTCGTACTTCTGCCTCTATTTGTAATGACTTTTGGATAATAGATTTTGGAGCTACTGATCACATGACTAGTAATCGGTCCTTGTTTTCTGTTTTTTCATCTTCTAGCCCTAAACCTTTTATCACTAATGCTAATGGTGTCTCCTCCCCTATTTTGGGTATTGGGACCATTATTCTTACTTCTACTATTTCTCTTGCCAATGTGTTGTTTGTCCCTAGTCTAAGTGGCAATCTTTTGTTGGTTCATACGTTAGTCCACTCACTCCCTTGTGTGGCTTTGTTTTTTCCTACTCACTGTTTATTTCAGGATGTGCAAAAAAAGGAGACGATTGGCAGTGGTAAGGAGTGTGAGGGATTGTACTTGTTGGAGCATTGTTTGAATCGTCCGACACTTGGAAGCCATGCTACTTTGGCTCAAGACCAATCTCGGTGTGTGGACGACATTTGGTTGTGGCATCGTAGATTAGGACACCCATCTTTTGTGTATTTGCAACGGTTGTTTCCTTCCTTATTTACTAGTCTTTCCCCTGTAGACTCCAAATATGACACTTGCGTTTTGGCAAAGAGTCATCATACTGTGTTTTCCCCAAGTTTTAATAAAAGCGCACAACCCTTTATGTTAGTACATTCAGATGTTTGGGGACCTTATTCCACGACTACTTTGCATGGCCACAGATGGTTTGTGACTTTTATTGATGATTGTTCCCGCATGACATGGGTTTATCTGTTGAAATCTAAAAGTGAGGTTCTAGATGTTTTTCGACTTTTCTATACCATGGTTGACACTCAATTTCAGCGGAAAATCCAGGTTCTTCGGTCTAATAATGGTGGCGAATATGTCAATCATGCATTCTCTACCTTCTTGCAGCATAATGGTATTGTCCATCAAACCTCATGTCCTCAAACTCCCCAACAGAATGGTGTGGCTGAATGACGTAATCGACAATTACTTGATGTTGCTCGCTCCTTACTGTTTGAAGGCCATGTTCCTACTTATTTGTGGGGTGAGGCCTTGAAGACTGCTGTCTATTTGACCAACCGGGTCCCTTCCTCGGTCCTCTCTTTTCATACGCCACTTCAAGTTCTCTCTGACTTTGTTCCTATACCGTCATGTCTGCAACTTGATCCAAAGGTTTTCAGGTGTGTGGGTTTTGTTCATCTTTACTCTACCCAGCGAGCTAAGTTTGATCCTCGTGCCCTTAAGTGTGTGTTTGTTGGTTATGGCCATCTCAGAAAGGGTATTGGTTCTATCATCCCCCCGACTCAGAAGATTTTTGTTACTATGGATGCCACTTTGCGTGAAGAGGTTATGTTTTTTCCAGATTCTTCACGTCCGGGGGAGCATACACTTGAGGAAGTATCGAATTTACAGACCATATTAGAGGTGTTTGGTTCATTTGAGTCAGCAATTACGCCCGGCGGGTCTTTGGAAATGGCCGACCGGTTGGCCGACCGGTCACCCGATCGGTCTCCCAATCTTAGTAACGAAGAACGGTCTCTGGAAATGGCCGACCGGTTGGCCGACCAGTCGCCCAATATCAGTAATGAAGAACGGTCTCTGGAAACGGTCGACCAGTCGCCCGACCGGTCGCCCAATCTCAGTCACGAAGAGGGTTCGTCTCTAGACACGATCGACCGGTCGTCCAATCACAGTAGTGATTTTACTCTACCTTTGGAGCTCTCTAACCAGTCTACTGATACAAGCACAATTCCCTCAGCTCAATCACCTGCTCAATCATCGTCTGATACACTCCAAGAGGTACAACCTAGTCTTGACATTGTATTTAATTTTGTATCTAACCTTAGCCCTAATCTTGAGTCTGTCCCACCTAAATACCCTCTACCACCACGTGCAACTCGTGGAATACCAGCTACTCAATATGAGCCTGATGTGAAAGCTAAGGCTAAATACCCCATTAGTAAACATGTGTCTTCCCATAGGTTGTCTGGGTCATATGAAAGCTTTGTGAATCTATTATCTTCTGTGTCTATTCCAAATAAGTTGCAGGAGGCTTTAGCTGATCCCAGGTGGATGAAAGCTATGACAGAAGAGATGGATGCACTGAAGAAGAACTCAACATGGGAGCTTCTTCCTCTACCTAGAGGGAAAAGAACAGTAGGGTGTTGATGGATATATACAGTCAAATACAAACCAGATGGCACAATTGAAAGATACAAAGCTCGGCTGGTATCAAAGGGCTAACACAATCTTATGGTATTAATTACCAGGAAACATTTGCTCCTGTGGCCAAGCTCAATATAATCAGAGTATTGTTGTCATTGGCAGCCAATCTGGACTGGCCAGTGGAACAGTTTAACGTGAAGAATGCTTTTCTGCATGGTGATCTCAAGGAAGAAGTGTATATGGACCTACCACCAGGAATGACTAGCCCACAACCAGGTGTAGTGTGAAAACTTAAAAAGGCATTATATGGGTTGAAGCAGTCTCCAAGAGTTTGGTTCGGTAGGTTTACTAAGGAAATGAAGGGGTTTGGATATAAACAGTGCAATTGGGACCATACTTTGTTTCTTAAGCGCAGGAATAACAAGTTAACTGCCTTAATTGTTTATGTTGAAGATATGATAGTTACAGGAGATGATTCAGAGGAGGTAAGTAATCTAAAGAAATATCTTGCTACTAAATTCGAGATGAAAGATTTGGGAGCATTGAAATACTTTCTTGGGATTGAAGTAGCTAGATCAAAGCATGGGATATTTTTGTCACAAAGAAAGTATATATTGGATTTAATTGAAAGAGACAAGCAATCTTGCTTGCAAGCCCAGAAATACACCAATTGAGCAGAACCACAAGTTGTTTGAGTGCTTAGATTCAGCTCCTACAGATAAAGGGAGATATCATAGACTTGTAGGGAGGTTGATCTACCTAGCTCATACACGACCTGATATTGCTTATGCTATCAATGTTCTCAGTCAATTTATGCATGCTCCGCTTAAAGCTCATATGGATAGGGTTAACAGGGTACTACAATATCTAAAGTTTTCTCCAGGTAAAGGCATTCTCTTTTCCAAGCATGGCCATCTTGATGTAAGTGGATATACAGATGCAAATTAGGGAGGCTCAGCAGATGACAGAAGGTCTACCTCTGGGTACTTTACGTTTGTTGGAGGAAATCTTGTCACATGGAGAAGTAAGAAACAACAGGTGGTGTCGAGATCAAGTGCAGAAGCAGAATACAGAGGTATGGCGAGTGGTCTTAGTGAATTACTATGGATAAGTTTCTTACTTCGTGATTTGGGTTTTGGACAAAAGAGCTCTATGAAACTGTTCTATGATAACAAGTCAGCTATTGCAATTGCTCACAATCCTATCCAGCATGATCGAACCAAACACATTGAGATTGATAGATTCTTCATTAAAGAGAAGTTAGAAGCCGGAATTATCATTTTTCCTTTTGTGAAGTCTGAAGATCAATTAGCAGACATTCTTACAAAGGCTGTGGCTAGCAGGGTATTCCTTGATTCTTTAGTCAAGTTGGGCATGTATGATATCTACGCACCAACTTGAGAGGGAGTGTTAAAGGGTTAATTTGTAATTAAGTTTTTGGGTTTTGTTATTAGTTGTAATCCTAGTCCAATAGGGTTTGTATTATGTTTCCTAACCCAATAGGGTTTTGTAATATTCACTTATATATACCTATCTAAGAGAGAAGAATAACAGACAGAAAATATTATCCCAAGACTCTTGATTTATTTTGGCAAATACTTGGATCAAAATCAGAGAAAAATGAAACCAAAAAATGAAGTAACATTGATAAACTAACTTAAAAATCAAACTAAATGACCTAATCCAATAGGGAAATCCTAATTCATTTTCTATTTCATGGACTCAGTGTAAGAAATATAAACGAAAATAGTTATTTAACTGAATATAAACAATATCTCTATTGTTAGTATGTTCATCTGGTTTGGTTAGTAGTATTGAATTAAAACTCATTTATTAAAATAGTTATTAGTATGTTCAGCCACTAAGAAAACAGAGTTAGTATAAGCTCTTATTTAATGATTATATTACATAAACCCAAATATAGAAAGACAGGAAGAAAGATAAACAAAAAACCATATAACGAACGAAATAAAACAAACAAAAAAACTGATTGGTTTAAGTTGAGAACCCAAATAACAAAAGAAGACAGAAGAAAAGTCTTAACCCCAACACAGGCAACGGATAAAAAAGTTCTTAAAGTGTAAGAAGAACTATAAAGCATTTATTCGTCCAATCAAAAAAAAAGGAGAGTTGACTATTTTACTAAACAGAATAAAATATTCGTAACAATTGCATTTGAAAACTGACAGAACAACACTTATAAAGCATTTATTCATCCAAAAAAACAAAAGTTGATTATTTGAATATAAATAAACACAAATAGTATAAATAAAAGCACATAGTAAAATGAAGAACAAATGAAAGCAAAGAAAGTTGATAAACCTGATTTTATCATTTATCAACTTGATTTGTCTACTGTTTATTCAATTTTTATAACTCAACATAAAAAAAACCAGTGAACACTTAAGTTATACAAACAAAAAATATTGTATCTAACAAAGAACAAACACCTACATGATTGATTTAGAAAAACAATGATTTCTAGATATATATTAATGAATCCTTGTTTCAGAAAAAGAAACTTAATTGGGACAGAAAGAATAGCCCTACTATCTATGAATAAACACCAATATAGGAGCATTGTTAATTATGCAGAACAAATTAAACACTTAATTAAATGTTAATTAACTATTTTAATTGTTTCAACTATTTCAACTATTTTAACAATAACATTAACTGTTAAACAACGATTTCAACTATTTAGTCCAACTAACAGTTAATTACGTAGAAAAATTATTGAAAAACCCAAAAAAGGAAAAAGTTTAGATATCATGACACAAAAATATAAACTGGCAGCAAAAGAAGTAACAATCTTGACTATCCACAAAACCCCAACTAAGTTAAGTAAACAAAACATAGATATCACACAAACAGAAAACAAAAGAGATGCAAGCACACGAAAAATACAAACCCAAAGAGATGAAAGAAAAAATACAAACTCGAAGCGATCAAAAGAGGCAAAAAAAGGACGACAGACATAAATAGCAAAAACCAACAATACTAGAAAAATAAAAGTAAATAAAGAACAAAAGGCACTTATCTCTTTGATAGAATCCGATCCGACGATGGAAATCGATCTGACCAATGAAAAACAAATTAACGGTGAAAGATCTAACACCTCAACACTGAACAGTACAGAAGACATCGGGAAAATAAATCAACAAAATATCTATCAATCAAGGGAAATGATTCCGAACCTCAGTTCTAAAGATCAAACTAATTAGGTATTCATGAATTTCAGCAAGGTTAGAAAAATATTAACAAAAATATACTTAGAAAGAATTATGCCAAGGGCAAAAAAGAAGCAAAACTTTTGTTAATCGATATTTACCCATAAGCACACACAAAATGTTAATCATAGGGAAAAAAATTCCACACACGGGCCATTATCAAAAAGCAATTACACACCAAAAAAGCCCAAATTAATCAACCCAACAAAAAAAAAATAATACAGTGAACGAGAGATGAGAGAGACACAAACAACAACAATGAAAAGATGAAACAAATGTTAGAGAGAACGAACAGAGAGGTGAGCAAACAGTAGAAAGTGGAGAGCAATGGAATGACCAAAAAGGGCACAACAAATTTAAAAACCCATAATGGCAAATTAGATTAAAAAAAAACTGCCCTGTGAGAGACAATAGAAGAGATGGCAAGAACAGTAGAAAAACAAAGTAAGAGGGTAAAGAAGGAAAAATTAGTGAATGACTAAAACATACTCAACTGACCCACTAATAACAACAAAACATGAGCAAATTTTCATAACCTAGGGGCACAACAGTCCTTTCCGCCTAAATGGCACAGACATTAAAAAAAAAAAAAAAAAAAAAAAAAAAAAGTAAGGACAAACATTAAAAATGCAACAAATGACAAAAAGAGACAGAAAAAACCGAATAATTACAAAGAAAATTGACTAACTTTTACAAAAAAAAGGGCAACATGGACTTTTCCATGAACAGTCTAAAAATAGTAACTGGCTTCACTGGGCTTTAGTATATATAGAATTTTTCCAAGTTCATTTAGTATATATTTAAAGCTTTGTTTAAGATGTGTTTCCTTTCATTTTCAAATTTAATGAAAGTAAAGATCTAGTTTCCTTCTTTATTAGTTTCTCTTATTTTCATTTAATTTGACTTGGTCTTAAAATCAATAAAAGAGCCATATTTGACTTTTTTCTTTTAAATTTATTATCTAGTTATTATTTTCCTTTCATTAATGCTTAGTCGTTCAAGCTTTATCATCCGGATCCATAGCTGATTAGATTTACATTCACCATTAAGATCTTTAGTTTCTAATTAAGCACTTGGACTTTGAGCCTAACAGTTAATACTTTCAAGTTCACTCATACCGTTAGTGCTTGCGTTGATGATTGAAGTCCTAGAATGCCCAGGCATGAACAAGGACCTCTGATAGGTTAGTTTCTCTTAGCGTACAATCGTTTGATTTCTTTTAAGGTCGCACTTATTTTATTATGATTTATATTGTTTTATTATCACTTTGTACTTGTCCATGTATGAACAATTACTTGGTGGCACGCCTGCTCCTAAAAGGAAAAAGTGTTTTGTATCAAATCTTGGCATTACCCGTGGCAAGAGACATTTTTTACCATAACATAAATTGGCACGCCTAGTGGGACATTATTAGTGTATTGTTTCTTTACTTTGTTTTCTAATTTATTACCATTTTGTTTGTGTATGGTTGAAACCCCCCAATGGTTTGAAAGAAGAATTTTACAGGAAATACAAGAACAAGAAGTAAATTTTACTAAGCTCAAGCGAATGGCTAGCAACAAGGAGCTTTAAGTGCATTGGGTCCTTTGGAGGTGAACGAGCTTCAACCTAATACCATGAGGGTACCAATTACTAAAGGATTTCAAAAGGATATGCGGCAGCACATAAAGGAAGTTCGCCGAGCGAACACAAGGATGGAAGGAAGCATGAATGTGGGCTTCCGTGAAATGACTCAAGCACTCTAGAATATAAAAATTGCCCTTATCCAAGCAATTCAAAACCTAAGACAAAGACAACCTGGCCGAGAGGAGCCATTGGATAGAGGCATGGCAAAGGCACCAGCTGCATCAGCACTACCCCAAGCTTAGTACTGGCTCACATGGTGCAAGGGTATTATTGCCCAATACCTCATGTGCCATAAGTAGCCGTGCCCAAGGTGAACAATCCGATTCAACCATAGGTAGAAGCATATGTGCTCCCACATCATCAAGCTATACTGGTGAACATACCTCACATGACAAACACAAAAGAGATAAAAGTGGAAGCCTAAAGGTATCAGCAGCACTAGTTCCCAAACCAGCATGTTCAAGGTGTTCAAGAAATGAATTTATTCGCTCAAAGTTTGCTGGGCAGCAAAACCATCAATAGCCTACGAATAACAGAGATAACGAGCAAATGGTGGTGAGCGAGAACCATTTCGCTAGTCAACAAGGTAAGGGCTAACGAGGGCTGAAGTAGAAAACATGATGCAAGGCTTCGTGACCAATCTCGGGCACAGACTTCACTTTATATTCCGGATCAGAGGGATTTTCGACTTTGGAGCATGTTGGGAGATTTATAGCCTAATGCGGTGAATATGCGAGGGATGAGTTCCTCAAGATGAGGATTTTTGTCAATTCCTTAACTGAAGCAGCCTACATGGTTTAATAACCTCCCTCTGAACTTGATTCATTCATGGACAGAGTTAGAGGAATATTTCTATGAATTTATTTTGCCTTGCTGAGGTAGTCGACCTAGTTGACTTGGCTAAAATGTATCAGTCAGATGCGGAAACAGCTTTGAGCCATATTCAAAAATTCCTAGAGGCCAAGTCAAGGTGTGCTTGATAGCTTTCCCTAAGAAAGAATTCATGCACATGACATTGGCTAGACTTCACTTTAAGTACAGAGAAAAGTTTACCAATGAAGACTTCATGGATATATATGAGCTTGCCAAGAAGGTGAAGCACTATGAAATTGTCTTGAAGAAAGAAGCCTAGAAAAAGAGCACAAGGCGAGGTACTTAATTATTATAAGAGCACAACAACTCACATGGCCAAGGTCTACCCTTCGGCTAGTGATGAAGCTGAAGTTGCTGTGATGCAAATTGTTTTTGCCAAGCCTTTCACTTGTGAGGCACTGATGAAACCAAAAAGGCCAGATAAAAAACAAGTCATAGTGATGACTAGTCCCAAAAACCATAAGAGAGAGCTACATGTGCCAAAGGATTATTCCTTTGCCATATTTGTTGCTAACAAGATATTTGATTGTTTGTATGTTGCAGGAAATATTAAGCTTGAAAATGGCAAGAAGATGCCTCGCATGAGAAATTATAGGGGAAATTCTATTGCAAGTTCCATGAAAGATGGAATCATCATTCTACTAATTAACCAATGCATTACATTTAGGGAACACTTGCAAAAGAGTATTAAGAAGGGTGAGCTAGAATTTCGAGCTAAGGAAAAACAAGACATAAAAATCGATGAACAACCCTTCTTCGCTGAGGCAAGCATGGTGACCACAGCTTTGCCGGCACAAAGGTATGAAGCAAAAAGTGCATAAAAAATGGAAGATGAAGACCCTGTAATATTATGCAGCAAATGCCGATGTGAGGTCAAGTTTGAAGAGCTAACGAGGATTAATGTTAGAAATGTGAAAATGGCGAATAAAACAGAGGTGAAGACCTTTGAAAGCCAATACCTCAGCTAATAGAAGTTCACCTGGGTGAAGCCAAGAGATCATGCAAGCGCTATCTCTAGAGTTGGAAAAAAGAAAAGGGGGAGGAGCCAAGGAAGGAACTAAGATGGTTTCCAAAAGAAAACCATGAGAGAAAAGAAGCTCGAAGACTAGTAATGAGAAGACTTGGTTCGCCAAGGAGACCTTCGCTAGAACACGAGAGGGTGAGACCAAGGCTTCAACAAGAAGCAAGTGATGAGTCTAGCCGAAGGATGCTCGAGATGCTTTGGCAAGACAAAATTCAAGTGCACAAGGAAAAATGTTCTAGAACCAACAAAATTTATGTGCCTCAAGAAGAAAGATGGTATTGGTTTAACAAATTAACTGGAAAAGTTGAATCGATGACCAAAACCCAGAAGAGGTGACAACAACGAGAAGAACAAATGGCTTGTGATGCCAAGAAGGAAAAAGAGGTTAAAAAGATTAAACCTCAAATACTCGCGGGTCAATTCAAAAAGGATGCTAGTGAAGGAAGCCAAAGGAAAAGGCTCCAACATTGGTGATTTCCAAAGTCATATTGGACAAAGGCAAAGGTCTGGTAACCTAAATCAAGCATCCAGCAGAAGTCTCCAACATCTAAATGCATCGTGAGAAAGGTCTAACAGAAAGGATTAGCCAGTCTTCCAACTGTTCAACCAAAAGTATTAATGTAATAACCCGAAAATTATTTTCTAAAAATAAAATACGTTAGATTATCAAAAACTTGGATTTTGCCCACCTTTGTCCCTAAACCTGTAGAAGATTATGACAACTTTGGGTTCATTTGCATGCATTCTCTATCATAGAAATCAAAAGGTTTTAGTGAATTACTAAAATACAATTGTTTGTATTTTCTTTATTATTTTATTTATGTATTTTTTCCTTACACATGATAACTTTTAAGCTTAGTATGCCTTATATGTGTGAGAAAAATTCCAATTATAAAAATTCTATCTAAACAAACACTTATGCTTATATAAGCAATTTGCCTTCAAGAGAACCATAAGTAAAAAGGAAGAACGCACTATACATTATTTACACCCCAGTAAAATAGATGATAAGATTTCATCCTGAACACTGTGACTAAGCTAAGCTACTTGGCTACCATATCTCAAAATGAAAGCCTATGTTTTAACTCATCATTACAAAGACCACATCATCAGTTCTCCACTGCTCACAAACCTCCTTTCTCGTCTATAAAACAAAACTCTTCCTTTCTTTTTTTCACCAGCAACCTACTTGCAAACAACACCAAAAGTTGGAAGTTATCACAGTGGAATAGAAAAGCTAAAGAAGACACTTACTCTTTCAATTCGATCACTTTTCAATTAGGAGTTCAAATACGAATTATAAAGTTTCTCAATCCCACTCCAGGAATTCGAACAATAAGTACATAAACTCACTGTTATAATTTAGATGCCTTAAGAATGGATTCACGATAGAAAATCATGAAATATGTAACTTACTGGATTAATTTGTCTTAAAATCTTCACTTTTAGTTAAAACTAATTATACCATCTTAATCTACACAAAAAAGTCGTTCAAAATAGGTTTTTGAACTACGTAAAAAGGCTACAAATTGAGATGAATAGAATTGAAACAAGTTTTAAGTTTTTCTGGACACAAATTTTCCAAAATATGACCATCAAAATATCGAGTTTTCTTACATTTCACCGTTTCACAGGTCTTGGTTGCTTCTAACTTGTTCTAATATGTAAAGAATAATGGAATTGTATAAATCAACAGGTGAGTTACAAAACTTATTTATAAGAGACTGGAGAACAATCACCTCCTATAACTTAGCAAAAATAAATGTAGATAACAAACCTTTCTAGATAACAACTATAAACTTATCAAAAAATTCAAACTAAGCAAAACAATTAGACTTCCAGAAGCACTAATATCCAATACACCCCCTCAAACTTGGCTGAGAGGAGAAGAAAGACCAAGTTTGGTCTGAAAATCTTCAAATAGTCGACGAGGCAGGGAGGGGCTCCGTAAAAACATCAGCAACCTAAAGAGAAGATGAAACATAGTGTGTAACAAGAGTTCTAAGGGCAACCTTCTCACGAACGAAAAGATAATCAATAGCCACATGTTTAGAACGATCATGAAAGACGAGATTGACTGTCATATGCAAAGCACAGATATTATCACTATAAAGAATTGGGGGTTTTCAAGAAAACTCCAAGATCACGAAGAAGGAAAGACAACCATGTAAGTTCAGCATCAGCATAAGTTAAAGCCTAATATTCGACCTCTGAATTGATCATGAAACAGTGAGTTCGTAGAAGCCTATGAAATACAATTAGCACCAAGAAATACACAAAACCTAGTAACAGACCAACGAGTAATAGCACAGGCCGCCCAGTCAGCATTTGTAAAGCCACATAAATTCAAAGAATCAGAAGAGCTAAGGTAAAGACCATGAGAAACAGTCTCATGGATATATCGAAGAATCCTCTTCACTAACTAAAAATGAGACCATGTCGGATTTTGCATATATCGAGTAAATGTTAAATATTACAACCCACCAACTATACTGCGACAAAATTGAGGATCAAAGTATGGTTGATCAACAAGAGAAGCACTAGATCTAGTAGCCATAGGAGTAGATAAAGGACAACAATGAGTCATTTGAGCACAATCAAGAAGTTCTTTTTAGCTTATATTCAACAAAGCTACAATGATCTCTGTATGGATTAAAGCAACTTGAACGCATATGGTACAATCACCTTAGTGAATACCTTCTAAAAGAAGGATATACAAATAATCAAATTTGCACAAGCGTTTTTATTAAAAGATCGAAAAACGGATTTGCCATCATTGCAGTTTATGTAGATGACCTAAACCTTGTTGGCACTACTATTGAAATTACAAGTGCTGTTGATTACTTAATGAATGAGATCGAAATGAAAAATCTTAGTAAAACTAAGTTTTGTCTCGGCCTACAAATTACCTATTGGAGTTCTTATCTATCAATCAACATATATAGAAAAGGTCTTAAAGCATTTTTATATGAATAAAGCTCATCCACTTAGTTGTCCAATGATTTTACGATCACTTGATGTACATAGAATCCTTTCCGTCCTCAAGACGATGATGAAAAACCCCTTGGTCCTGAAACACCATACTTAAGCAATTCGGGCTCTTATGTATCTTGCAAATTGTATAAGGCCTGATATTGCCATTTCTGTGAACCTATTGGCAAAATATAGCTCTGTACCAATTCAAAGACATTGGAAAGGTGTTAAGCATATAATTCGATACCTTCGTGGGACAACTGATATGGGGTTGTTCTATCTAAAAAGATCAAAGTCAGAATTAATTGGATATGCTGATGCAGGTTATCTTTTGATCCACATAAGGCTCGATCTCAAGTAGGCTATATCTTTTACTTCTGGCAACACTGCTATTTCATAGTGATATGTAAAGTAAACAATTGCTGCCAGTTTTTTGAACTATTCTGAAATACTAGCATTGCATGAAGCAAGTTGTGAGTGTATATAGTTAAGATCCATGGTGAAACATATGTGAGAATCATGTGGATTGTCTTTAATAAAAAATAGCCCAACAATATTGTTTGAAGATAATAATGTATGTACTGCGCAGATTAAACATATCTATATTAAAGAAGATAAGACTAAGCATATCTCACCCAAATTTTTTCATACACAAGAGCTACAGAAAAATGGAGATGTCTCCAACAGATACGTTCAAGTGACAATCTTGTTGACTTGTTTACCAAGGCTTTTCACAACATTGGAATGCATCAGCTCAAAGATCTTCCATGATTAAAGCACTTATGTCATCATCAGGGGGAGCGTGTCATCTAAAGCAAATCATCACACACTGTACTCTTTTTCCTTCGTCCATGTTTTTATCCCACTGGGTTTTTCTTGGTAAAGTTTTAACGGGGTAGTGTCACATGTTTCTCTTTTTGTATAACACATGAATATTGTACTCTTTTTCCTTAGTTTTTCTCCCACAGTGTTTTTCTAAGCAAGGTTTTAATGAGGCATATTCAATGTGTAATGGACATCCAAGGGGGAGTGTTGTGAATAATTAAATAGATGTCCATAATGTATCTAGACATCTAATGTATTTTATAGTAAGTAGAAGTCTAGTCCATGTAAATTTGTGAGGCTCACATATTTACCTTGAGTCATTCCTAAAGCCTATAAATGAAGGACCTATGTGAGGGAAATTAGACTTCATTTTATAATCACTTCTCTCTCTATTTCATTATTTTTATAACATTAACCGTGATTTTAATATATTTTGTTGAAACCTTGAAAGTCGTTGTATTTTATTTTGAGAGATAATGCTTTTAAGTTTAATAGTGGTGCTTTCTCATTTCATGTTGAAGCCTTGAAGGCATTGTGTGTTTTATTTCTCATTTTATTTATCATTTCATGTTGAAGCCTTTAATTGGCATGTTGTTGGCCAAGGAAATTTGGCAACCCGATCCTAACTCGAGTTAAGATTGAGTTGTGTTGGCTCACTTATTTACAACCCCCCTCAACTTGAATTCGAACCTGAACCCGAAAAATAAAACATGAGTTGAACTTGGGTTGACCTTCTAACCAGCCCAACCCACCCGACTTGCACCCCTAGTTTTATCTTTGCTTCTATAACATTTTTAATAAAGTTTTTCTTCCTATTAAAAAAAAGAAAAAGTGATGAAAGAAAATTTTGTGATTACTTTTACCAATTTATAAATTATATAATTCATAACACTAAAATAAGTATATTTTTGTATCCTATTTTTCCAATAGTGACTACATCTAGTTGATGAAAGAATGCAGTTAGGTGTCACACCACAGACGATATAAATAACATTCCAATCGTTCCCTGTACTAAAAGACTACCACACAGATATGGTAAATAAAACATAAAGATCATATTTGTCTCCAAGCGTTTTATTTAGACAAAGTAATGACACAACAGATATTTCTGACTTCTTTTAGACTATCTGTGAATTCTGGTCCTGCAAAATTGGCAAGGCTCGCAACTGCATCAAATATGTAAACCTGGCGAAAAAACAAAAAAAAATTATTTTGACAGAGCGGCTAAAGCAACTAGTTGGTAAGAGTTACAACCCCAACAGTATGATTATTACGTCTACCTCTGCATCATGGTGGACAAGCTGAAGAAGAGTTTGAACTTTCAATATGCGCATTACACGTATATTCCCAACCCCAACTCTTTTGGGTTTGTTTCCACCATCCATGGTGGCCTGTTTGTGGACCATAAGGTTTTAAAAAAGAAAAAATGAATAGCCAATACTAACAACATACTAAATGCACATGCATGTGTGTGCGTATAAGGGAAAGAGAAGGGATAAGAAATTTTACTTGTTCATTACAAAATTGATTGTTCCTTGTGAAGCACGTTTGAGAAGGGCTTCCCTTGCCTCAATTGCAATTCCTTCAGTCTATAAAGAGAGAATCTGGTAAAAGGTTCATTGCATCAAAGTGCAGTTTTTCTGTCTCTAAAATACTCAGCTCTTATACATACCTCTTCTGGAAACCAAACCCCAGGCTTCGTACTTCCCTCAAGAACTGCCAGAACAAATGCAGCTGTTGCACATCCAACTGATCTGGAAGACAAATCCTATTTCAGTCACATCTCATTCAGATCCTCCAGTAGGTACTTTCAAATACATACGTCCACAAAGATAACATCTAATATGAACCTTTTAAACTTCAGACATTTTAAAACAGGGTTCCCGATTGAATTCGGAAAGAAGAAAAAATAAATAGACATCTGGATAGCTTAAGACTTACACAGAGAGACTCTTGTGACTGAATATACCAACTGTATTGCGCCCATCAGAACACTCCAAATCAACCTGTCCACCCCCACCCCGCCCCCACCCCCAAAAAGAACAATAGAGAAGAAAGAAAAGTCGATTACAATCCATTCACAAAGTTGAATACAATGTGCATTCTTTCTTTCACCCATCGAAATGTGAACTGGAATAATTAAAAATTTAAATAAGAGTTTCAGTTTTCATATTGCCTTACCCTCATTGATACACGCTCTCCAGCAATCCCATCAACTGCTCGGACTACCGGGTCAAACAGTTCAACCATCTCTTGGACTTTGCTTCTGTCTCTCAAAAACTCCTGCAATGTTCACTCTAAATTACATATGCTTATTATAGGAGCTAAATTACTCAAAATTAATGCTTGGTCATACTGGTTAGCATTTATTTCTTAATCTTTACTGTTATATCCCTTTCAAATGAAGAATATTGACAATAGTACGTCTACCAAATCTCACATTAAAAAAAAAGGGTATATGCCACAAATTAACTAATTGTCAGATTTATCAGTCGATAAGTTGATAAAGTTGTACTTTTTGGAAGAAAAACTATGGGAGTAAAGTGTGAAACTTTCGAACACTGAGGCTAAAATTTACGAATCAAAATTATCTGAGCAGATACATGCAACACTAAATGTGATAGCGTATTAGCATACTGCAGGAAGAAGACTAGTCATGGCTGCCATTCCCCAATTCCAAAAGAATGGTGCAGTTCCAAATCGAGCACTGACAGTGGGTACTCCTAGGATCTCATGTGTACTTCTTACCTCTGGCAAATTCCTGAAAATAAGATTATGTTCAGGACACCCATTATATTTATTGGAACTAAAGGAGTTCATACTATATTAATTGAGCAGATAGACAGAAACGAGCTGGTTCATCTAAACGGAAATCTGTAAGCTTCAAAGAATGAAAATAAGCCCAGATCCACCCTTTGGGACTTGGGAGTTGATCAAATGAAGCAAAAATATCTTGATGACAAACTATTATGCTATTTAAGAGCTATCCTGCAATCTAACTACTTCGTGGTCTGTAACCCCTTATGGACAAAACTCAACCTGGATACAAGGAAACTGTTGGAGAAGGTCTGCGTAAGGGGTCCTCTGTTGCTACATAACAGAGAATCCTACACATTAAACGCCAACACATTTTGGTAAAACTCCACACCCGTTTGCTGGCATGGCTAAAGCCGGGAAATATCAAAATGTATGGTGTGTGTGGGCCTATGAAGTGTGTGGTCGGACTCGTCAAACGGCTTCCGCCCAACAAAAACTTCTCGTGAAGATTCAGCTATGGGACCATTATGGTACATAAAACTCATATATGTTTCCATTTCTTGTGAGGACCAGAAAATAGAATGGAAACAAATACTTTGGATGAAACTTCTTCAATCTTATCCAAGCTCTTTGGTGCAGTTCCAGTATAGGTTATTTTATTATCATCTACTGTCAATCTCACTAATACAAGGGGGTAGGTGTGGAGGAGCTTTGGGAGAATGTCACATTTTGGGCATTCTCGGCATTGGTTTTGACAGAATTTAGGGATCTTTCTTTTTCTGCTATTTATTTAGATTGGAGGAAAGCTGTGTTAACTCCTATTTAGGGTGTTTATGGTGTAAACTGGAGTTTTTTTCGTTTTGTAGTTTCTTGGATGTTATGTATTCATGGATTTCTGGCCCACTATTTGTACAGTATTTCCTTTTTCAATAAATTTGTGTTTCTTGCACCAAAAATTTATAAATGTATGTTTTCTCCAAAAAAGAAAAAGGAAAAGCTTTCAGTCTAATGAACAAGGCTACATAGCAATTCTTCATCTATTTTATTGTATCTGTACTGACAGGGAGGTGTAAAAAATGGTGATTGAAATGTTACAATGTCATCAAGTTATACCAAGAAATCAAATAAGAAATGGTATCAGAAACTACCAAACAAGTTCAACAAAATTATGTGGAAATGTCTTCGGCTGTAGCACATTGAAGTTCTAGAGAACAAGAGTGTCTTTTGTTCTTCAAAACAATTATGGAAGTAGCTGAAGAGACTAAATTTATGCAAGTCCAATTTTACATACTTTGATGACTTTTCTGACTAAATTGTAACACATTAGGTCACAGGTATTTGAAAATTGGAATTGGTACTGCTAAAAGTTTTCACATCTTTTTAACTGAAACAGACAAGGATTGTAAACTTATATGGTAAACCATAAAGGTACCTTTCTTTTCAAAAGAGTAAAATATTCATCGTATTTAACCATAACCAAATGACACCATAATTTTGACCAAAAGTTCCAAATGGGTTTTCTGTAACCTCTTGGAAAACGAGTGAGACTTGTATACAGTTGTCTGTGACTCTATTGGCATCATTTGCATAACGACCCAATTGGTCGGTCTTAAATTGTTTTCCACATTTGATTTGTATATAAATTAATCATATGACTTAGCAACTCCAAACTTATTCACAAAAGTGTAGCTTCTTTTAGAGCAATGTCTTTTTTTAAAAACTTACAACAGATAAACATCTCTCTTTCCAATGCCTTTTCCAAAGTCAATGTTCAGCATTCCACTATATGGCTTTAGTTTGATCTTTTCTCCTGGTTGAGTAGCCCATTATCATGGTTAGGCATGATATACAGATTCAGGGTGTCATCAAGCACAAATACAAAAGGACGAATTATAGAACACTGTTAAAACTAACCTTTGTTGAATGCAACAACCTCCTCTCCAAGAAGCAAAAAACTAGTGGCCAAGATAGTCGGACCAGCCCCACCAGTGCCTGCTGTGTAGTAGTAGAATCTGATAAGAGCATATTTGCACATAATTTGTTAGGCATAGAATTCATCCCGTAGCCTATTGGCCTCATCAATGAGCAAAAAAGCTAAAACACATAGATTCCATGATATATGTTAAGGTGCATACTGTTAGTCTGATATTAATTGTTGGCTCATTCCATGACAACTTAAGGTTTTGGGGCAGAGTGGTTGCCTAACGCATAAGATTAAATACAGTTTTTCAATCAAGACTTTTGAAACTTCTCCCAAGCAACCTATTTCAAGTTTCATAAAATTAAAAATTAAAAAGACATAAGAGACAACTTGAGGAAGATGTTGATCATGAAGCTTAAAAAGTGCAGCCAAATGAAAGATTTCTTTTGGATTAATATGAAAGACACTGGAAGTAGCAGACAGCATTCAAATTTCGAACTACATATACAATCCAAACTAGAAGAAAAGGGCAATTAGATACAAATCACTGGAGATATATTAGTAACCTAATTTAAAAAGTGAAAATATTCAGGGGCTTAATTTAGTAATGGGAAAAATTACCTTAATCTTTCTGGTTTTCCTTTGCTTTCACTTCTTGCAGCACGAACTAGTTCTGCAGCCATCACTGTTTTCATAACAGGAGTCAGTATTTTGGTAGACAAAGAAATAGCTTATATGATCTAGTTTTCACTTCCACAAAAAATATCATCTTACGTCACCTCTAAATTTATGAGTACTCCTATGATCTTCCATAGGTGTTCTCACATCTAAATGAATGAGAAAAAAAAAAAAAATTTATTTAACAGTGGCATAAAACCCCCATCATGTTTTTGAAGAGAAAACTCTAGGAATCATGAATCCTTGAGATGTTCTGAAACTCAACAGACAAACTCAAACGTCAGGATATCACATCAGGTTTTGATTAGTTAAATGATGCATGTAAGTTACAACTCGTCACAATCAACAAACCCTAGCTATTTGGGGTTTCTCCACTTAGGTCATTAGCTTATCTAGAGCCAGAGAATAACACATTTCAGAATGGTCCACTGTAGAAGGAATCTCGTATATGAGATTATTATAATTCACTGACATTTAACTTTACAGAAACATATCCTTTAAATTTTATCTAGTTCAATCAAGTTGCTTTTGTTTTATTTTGAATGCTGATAAAACATGTGCACAGGCAGATGTACAAAACTGTGGATTACAGAACAAAATGTGCTGATGATAGACCATTGCTCACTCCTGGATAAATTCCACCCGTTGTAATAGCTGGAACATTTGCAGCTACTGCTTTATTCTTGAAAGATTTTGCGCGCAATGAATAGGTTGTATCATCACAAACATCAACATAGGCTGTCTGTTAAGGGCCAAAAGATGTTACCAAAGTTATAGAGAGAGAGAGAGAGAGGGGGGAGAAGGGAAAAATTTTCCAACACAATAGTTATCTTTCCTCACCTTCGTCTGTAAGGCAACTTCCAATACAGTGCACTTCTCTTTCTGTTGGAATGGCCCGGCAGCATGAACTACAAGATCCACATCTGCAGAGAGAACTTGTAGGGTACTTCAGGGACATATTGGAGAAAGTTTGTTGGTTTTCCACTACTCACAAAAGCTTAAGCTATAGGATGTAGGCCAACAATTATGTTATATTCTAACACTCTATTCACATATCGGTCTCTCTCCACCACTAGAGCCCAACAAACTTAGATTGTACGGATTGGGAGGTTTTGCAATTGTACAGATACAAACTTAGAATCTCCCACTCTCATACATGATAAAGTTAGTTGGTTTGCCAGTATTCCAAAAGCTTTGGTTATTACTATTAGAATGTGGGCCAACAATTATTTTATATTCTAACAATAAGAAATAGTTTTCTTAAATTGAAACTTGATAATCACTGTTTCATGGAACCCAACCCACACTACAATCGCAAAAGACCACATTAACACCAATTATTGTCACTATTATAAGCAGCGTTCTCTAAAACATAAACTAATCACATGAAATTCCAACTCTCCAATGACAGGTATGAAATAGAAACTAAGTACACAGTACAAATAAACAGACCAGCTTTGTGTACTTACACATAAAGAAGGACGTATATAGATGTATATGGGTCCATGGGGAAAAATAAAAGATGAAGTCAATGAGGATGAAGAACTGGTCTCAGTACATGTTGACAAATTTATTAATAAATATGAAAAGATTGTAATAGAAATACGTGTAACTCCCAAAATCGGAATGCTTGTTAAGTATTACAGCAATATTGGTTAACTGAAAAGAACAGAATAGAATATTAAGAACCCTTGAGATAATCCATGTTCCTCTTTGTCCCAACACTCATCCTCTTCTCGTTTAATGAATTTTTGTTTCTCATCAAGTAAAAAAATGCTTTCATGTGCAATGTTTTACATAGGTCAAGGATGTATAACTAAGAAATTACCTATTTTTTCCTTTATTCTTTTTCTTTAACCTAGGTGAAAAGACAGGTGCCCATTATCATCGCATAAAATTTGCAAATGAAGTTCTATTGAGTTATTTTCATTTATATGTACTCTCGAGTCAGACCAGGATTATTAAGAAGGCCCTAAATTTCCAAAAGAAATTAGTTAGAGTAGCTGAAAATGTGAAAGTTACATTGTGTATGCTTTATATTCCCTATATAATAGGTATAATAAAAAATAAAAAAAAATCAGCAAAGTACAATGATAAAATTATTTGGTCTGATATAGAGATAGGGATCCATGGGAGCAGATGCCATATTACCCCAATGCTAGTAACCAACTGAAACTGAATTCATCGTACAAACGTTGAAAAGAAATTAGAAAATCATTCACCTTTCAGAGCAGCTTCTAATGATTTTACATTGTCAATATTCACCTCAGAGAACTCTGAGCTCCCCCCAAGTGTTGTCAGCATAGCAGCACCTTTTTCCCTGTATGGAACCCAATTCCAGCGTTGTAGCATCTCAACTTGCAAATATTTATAATCATAAAGAAAGAGATGTCAAAAAGTTATGCATGTTCATGACCACGACTCTATATTATTAGAAGGCACTATGGATTCTGGTGGGTGAATAGAAATGAGTGTAATTATGTTGGCTTTAGTTTTTTCTTTTTGTATATTACCTGCCAATTAAGTTATTTAATTTTTAGCAAAAATACATATATCCAATATGAACTTCTTCCAAGGTATTTTTGTTATTATCCTTGCCCTCTAGAGACTATTGTTTTTCTCTTTTTAAGAAAAGGCATTGGTTGTACACTGACTTAGCTCTTATGACAGTGAGTACAATTCTTGTTCAAAAATAAAATAAAATTGTTAAAATATCAATAAGTTAGCCTGCCATCACTGCACATTTCACCAACAAATTAATCCCAGCCCATGATATAACATCTTCTAAAAGAGACAAAAAGAACAGTGACATTACAAGGCCAGAAAATATTACCTCAAAGTTTAGAAAGATAAAGGCCTTCAATTCATTGTGGCCTCATAGTCTACTTAATAAAATCCTGAGTCCACGACGAGCTACATATAACTAATTCCAAAAGACCCAACATTTCTAGTGCAACATAGGAAATTCTAAAGCTAATCATTTGTCTTTTTGACAAGAAATTGAGAGAATCAAAATTAAAAAGTTCAAATTACTACATTTTATTAAAATTCCCTTTCCGGGTCAAAAAATTTTTCAAGTAGTCACTAAAAACATTTACATAAAATTTTTTTTTTTAATCATTTCCTATATTAATAATTTATATACAAGAAATTGAGAGAATCAAAATTAAAAAGTTCACATTACAACATTTTATTAAAATTCCCTTTCCGGGTCAAAAAAGTTTTCAAGTAGTCACTAAAAACATTTACATAAAATTTTTTTTTAATCATTTCCTATATTAATAATTTATATTAGAGTTTCAAGACCATGTACATTTGGGGTGAACCGAGTGGGGTTTATCACTTTCTTTGCATTTCCTACATTTCTCAGAAACCAAACAACACAATGAGAAAAGTGATACCTAGTTGGTATATTCATTCTTTTTTGGGGTTAATCTAATTTGATTACCTGTTTCGACCGCCAACGACAATTTGGAGGTCGGGGCAGAGCTTGGAGAGGGCAATGGCAGTGGATCCTCCGACCCGACCCGTCCCACCGAGCACCAACACTCTCGAATTCCGGGTCTTCTCTGGGAGTTGAACTTGAACAACCGGACTACTACTCCTGACTTGGGTCTCCGCAGCAGCGGCCATTGTAACACTTACGGTGCTCTTCAAATGCAGTGAAGCTCCCGCCATAACTTCTCTCTATACTCACAGTCTATAATCCCAACCTCTCTAAACAACTTTACACCAATCCTATTATTCTATCTGTTCTTTGTTTTTTGTTTTGTATTTTTTTTGTGATGACGTGGCACTTTGTGTGCCTAATGCCCAACGTCCACCGACTTTAACACATTATCCCAACGTCTCTTTATATAGTTTTTCGTTTGGGCTTTTTTTCTCTAATGTTTAGAAAGCCCATGGGCTTTATCTAATGGGCTTTGCCTTATGGCATTAATACCAAACTGAAAAATTGATAAATGGACGGAATCGAACCAAACAGAATGAACTTTGGCTTGAGATAAGATGTTAAGACAAAAGAGGTTGAAAATATTGCAACCCAAATACTTTGGGGGCAATGTGAAGAGAGTCTATGAAAAAGGGTGTAGTTGAAGGATGTCAAAGGGGAAAAGAGCCCAACAGTGACAATAGCCAAAGTGGCAAAGGGTTGATGGCAGAAATTAAACACCTAGTCTAGGTGTCTGACATCCAAGTGCATCCTAAGAGAGGCTTGATAGCTAGGGTCGACTAGGATAAGACAGGTGTCCAACTGAAGGTGTTGATGACTAGGGCTGGACTGAAGACTTTGGATAAGAAGGTATCAAGTACCTCTATTGGTCAATTAATGGGTCAAAAAACACATGGCTATGGCATGAGTTCTAATTTGGGATACAATTAATATCTCACCAAGGACTATAATGAAGAAACTCGGCAAAGAAGAGGTTGATTTGATCAAAACTAATATGTACATCACTAGAATGTCAAGGAAAGATCAAAGTTCTGGAATTCCCAGGAAAGATCAAAAACCTTGGCAAAGTTAGTTTCTCTTAGCCTAACAATCATCTTGGCATAACAGTTATTTGATTTCTTTTATTTTATTTTATTTTATTATTTTAACTTTACTTTGTACTCGTTCAAGTACGATTTTAACTTGGTGGCACACTAGGATTCAAAAAATAACCAATGCATGGATCGAATCTTAATCTGACACGTGATTAGAGACATTTTGTACTATAAAAGAAGGTATGATTGTAATCATTTTATCTATAATAGGTCCAATATTCAGGTTTGTTTTTTGAGGTTTATTGTTTTTTGCTTGGTTTTTGGATGTGGGTTTGTATCATAACACTTGGAACCTATTGAAGCAAATAGCAATAGAACAATATTACTCAATAACTTCAATAGGTGTAGATAATTCTTGGGATGAGTTGCGTATAAAGTCGCTCTCTTTAAAAAGTTTTGCGGCTTTACCCAAAATGTGTAAGTAGTTCGATGAAGACTACGACACCCCCAGGATAACATAGCCCCAGAATCTCCTCTGTCTGGGTTCTTCCCTGTACACAAGAGGACCCAAATACAACCACCCTTCTAAACTTGTTGCTTGGAAAACTAGAACCTTTTCTAAAAAAACTTTTTATGGTGTTTGAGAGCTGATACCCGAATGACTCTATTTTCTATTTAATTTAGTCAAGCTACAACTGCTTATATTGACAATCTTCAAAACAAAAAGAAACATTGTTAGCTGAAAGTAACGTTGTGAGTTTGAGGGGCTAAAATCAAGGATGCATTAAATCAAGTAGTTGAGATAGACTTGACCACCAGACTATTACCAAGTCAAACAACATGTTAAACTAAGGCTTAATTTGATATTGCAGTGAGAAAAAATTGTAATAAAGTAATACAACAGTTTTTGAATCTCTCACTACAATCTCAAACGAAGCTTAAAAGCAAACTTATTGTTTTTATTTTAAATAAACATAAATATTCTAACAATCCCCCACTTGTTTATTTAAAATACAATCATCAAGCAACATATCATAAAGCTATGCATAAATAAAGGTGTTATTCAACTTGAACCTTTACATAGTGTAGATGCTCTAGAACAATAGTGTAGATGCTCCAGAACAACCAAGAGTAACTCGAAGTTTTGAACTCTATCACTGATAGCAAAACACACAAAGCTTTACTTGGGTGAAGTTAAAAGAGTCAGCACATTACGGCATTGTGCTTATATCTCGGTGTAGTGAATGCTCTAGAAATTTGCCCAATAATTTCATAGGAAGCGGCCTCACTTCCACATTCACATAGGTGAGTTTATGAAGGATACTCCTGCAGCTCGATATCCTACTTAACATAGAGTATAGACTTCATTAAGAATTATAATTCAACCTTAACTAACTTGCTGCAGAATGTCATGCTTCTAAAGGATGGACATGGAGTATTAACCCCATATAACATTACTGGCATGACTTCACTCATATCACTTTGTGATTTGTTGTTACCTATTGAACCTATTTCTTGGGATCTTCAGTCTATAGGTCGGGTTACCATCACAAGTGATTCAATTATCTAAGGGCTTTAGTCCCATCCCTTTTGAGGTTTTCCAAACCTTGGCTCTTGCTAATCCTTTCGTCAAATGATTAGCCAAATTTTCATCGGACTATACATGATCCACTCTTATAGCCCCATTTTCAAGAAATGCTCTAATAGTGTTGTGCTTGCGATGTATTTGTCGCTTTTTACCGTTATAATAACAATTTTGAACCTTTGCAATAGCTGCGGTACTATCACAATGGATAAGAACAGCTGGTATTGGTTTCTCCCATAAAGGGGTATCTAATAGCAGGTTTCTTAACCACCATGCCTCCTCACTAGCCATAGCTAGTGCTATCATCTCAGACTCCATGGTAGATTGAGCCAATATAGTCTTTTTCTTAGACTTCCATAAAACTGAACCACCAGCAATATTAAATACATATCCAATTGTTGCCTTGGAATCATCAGATAAAGTATTCCAATCTGCATCGCTATATCCTTCTAAGATAGCGGGAAACTTCTGATAGCGTAATCCCAGGTTCATCGTCCTTTTAGGGTAATGCATGACCCTCTCAATAGCATTCCAATGCTCTTTATTAGGACTACTAGTAAATCTACAAAGTATTCCCACAACATAAGCTATGTCGGGCCTAGTGCAATCAGTAGCATAGCGAAGGCTACCAATGATGCTCGCAAACTCAGTTTGTCTAACACTGTCACCAGTGTTCTTGAACAACTTTATGATAACTCTGAAAATTGCATTCATTTTACACCTCTAGCGTAATCCCAGGTTCATCGTCCTTTTAGGGTAACGCATGACCCTCTCAATAGCATTCCAATGCTCTTTATTAGGACTACTAGTAAATCTACAAAGTATTCCCACAACATAAGCTATGTCGGGCCTAGTGCAATCAGTAGCATAGCGAAGGCTACCAATGATGCTTGCAAACTCAGTTTGTCTAACACTGTCACCAGTGTTCTTGAACAACTTTACACAAGGATCATATGGAGTACATGCATGTTTACAGTCAAAATAATTATATTTCCTTAGAATTTTCTCAATATAGTGAGATTGGTCTAACGAAAATCCATATTCTGACCTTGTTATTTTAATTCCAAGAATTACACTAGCTTCACCCAAATCTTTCATTTCAAAATTTGCACATAACAAAGATTTGACATCATTCACAACATGAATATTAAAGCCAAAAATAAGCAAGTCATCCACATATAGGCATATAACAGTGCAAATGTTATTTTCAGACTTAAAATGAATAAATTTGTCACTTTCATTGAGCTTAAATCCATTTGAAATAACTAAGCAATCAAATTTTGCATGCCATTGTTTGGGTGCCTGTTTCAACCCATAAAGAGACTTATCTAATTTACATACTTTGTTTTCTTGTCCTGGAATTATAAATCCCTCATGTTGGTCCATATAGATTTCTTCTTCAAACTCACCATTTAAAATGTAGTTTTAACATCCATTTGATGCACAACAAGATTATGAATGGCAACTAAAGCAATCAAAACACGAATAGAAGTTATTATAGAAACAGGTGAATAAGTATCAAAGAAATCCACATTTTCTCTTTGCCTATACCCTTTGGCCACAAGTTGGGCCTTGAATTTATTGACTGAACCATCAGGTTTTAATTTTCCTTTCAGAATCCATTTATGGTTTTGCAACCAGGTGGAAGATCTACCAAGTGCCAAGTTCTATTAGTTTCTAAGGAATCCATCTCATCATTTATAACCTCTTGCCAAAAGTCAGCGTCCAAAGAAGACATAGTTTCTTTGATTGTGCTAGGATCTTGTTCTAAATTGTAAACATGAAAGTCAGGCCCAAAGGCTTTGGCAACATGAGCTCTCTTACTTTTCCTTAGTTCTAATTTAGATTCACTTGTTCTAGTTGAAGGTAAACTACAGGAAGTTAAGCCCCCAATATTTCTCAATTTAAATGGAAATTTATTTTCATAGAAATCAGCATCAATAGATTCAATCACAACATGGTTATTTAGATCATAAAATCTATATGCCTTGCTATTAGAAGCATAACCAATAAAAACACATTCATATGCTCTACTAGCCAATTTTGATCTTTTTGGGTCAGGAATACGAACATAAGCCATGCACCCCTAGGTTCTAAAATATGAAGCATTGGGTTTCTTATTTTTATAGATTTCATAAGGGGAAATTTTTGTTTTTGAGTTGGGAATTCTATTTAGCACAGAAGAAACAGTCAATAAAATTTCCCCCCACCAAAAAGATGCAACTCCTGAACTTAATAAAATAGCAACAATTAGCTCAAACAAAGTTCTATTTTTTCTTTCAGCTTTACCATTCATTTCAGGAGAATCAGGGGCTGTTGTCTTATGAATATAATTCCAAGAGAATTGTACAGTGCAATAAAAGCACTAGACAAATATTCTTGACCTCTATCACTATGAAATCTCTTAAACTTCCGATTGAATTGATTCTAAGTTTCATTCAAAGTTGCTTCACTTTTATTTCTCATAAGATATACAAAAGAAAACTTCTAACAATCATCAATAAAAGTAATAAAGTACCGTTTCCCATTTCTAGTCATCACTCCATCAAATTCACAAATATCAGAATGAATAAGATCAAGTGGTTCAGATTCTCTAAAAACATATTTGTGTGGAGTTTTAGTGATTTTAGCTTGACTACAAAATTCACACTTCTCAAAATCCTTCAAGGACAAATAAGGAATAAATCCTAAGTTACTCATATTTTTTACTAGTCTTTTGTTAACATGACAAAGTCTAGCATGCCAAATATTAAAAGAACATAGCATATAAGCAGAAAAAGAAACTTTATTAATGTCAACATTCAATTTGAACATTCCATCAGTAGCATAGCCCTTACCTACAAAGACACCATTTTTTGTAAGAGTATACATATTTGCTCCAAGCACTTGAGTGAACCCTGCCTTGTTAAGAAGGTACCCTGAAACAAGATTTTTCCTTTATCTCTGGAGTATGCAAGACATCCTTAAGGATGACAGTCTTTCCAGAGGTAAATTTCAACTCAACTTCCCTAGTACCGGCAACATTGGTTGAATGAGAATCACCCAACAACACTTTTTTGTCCTTAGTCACATAAAAGGTCTTGAAAAAAGCACGATCATAGCGGACATGGCGGGCAAGGTGCCTTGGCTTGTGACAGTTATAACATATGAACTATCCTGAATCATCATCACATAAGGGGGGTTGAGGCCTACTCTGACTTTGTTGAGGATTTCAAATCAGACTTTTGTTGTTGTTGTTGCGGTTCTTGTTCTGATTTTTCATATTCTTTGCATTTGGTTTTAGAACAGCAGGGGTCTGATTCTTGTTGAAATTATGTGAGTTCCTGTTGTTAGAAACAACCAGAACCTCTTCCTTCATATCTTCTTTCCTGGCTTCCTTCTCAATACGAAGACGGGTGATCAAACTTTCAAGGGAGAACTCCTTAGTTTTGTGGTGTAGAACATTCTTGAAATCTTTCCAACATGTGGGCAGCTTGTCAATGATGACGGCAACCTAAAACTGATCATCTAAACTCATACCTTCAGTAATAATTTCATATGCAATCTTCTGTAGTTCACATGATTGTGCTTCTACTGATTTATCATCTACCATTTGGAATTTTAAATAACGGCTTACAGCAAATTTTTTTGCACTAGCTTCTTCTGTGTCATATTTTTTTTGAAGAGCATCCCATAATTCTTTAACAGTGTCATAAGCAGAATAATAGTCATAGAGATCATCACACAGACCATTCAGAATATAATTCTTGCATAAAAAATCATTTTCAGTCCAAGTCTCAAAAATTTTTGTTTCTTCATCAGTAGATTCATCAGGGACAATAGGTTTTTCTGAAGTGTAGTTAGATGCTAGTTTTTTAGTGGTGAGGAAAAACAACATCTTCTGCCTCCACCGTTTAAAGTGAAGACCCTCAAATTTAGAAGGCTCGGTAAGGTCATGAGTGAGAGTAATATTTTCAACAGCCTTTGGCAGAAGTAAATCTCTTAAAATTGTTGAAGCAAATAGCAATAGAACAATATTACTCGATAACTTCAATAGGCGTAGATGATTCTTGGGATGAGTCGCGTACAAAGTCGCTCTCTTTAAGACGTTTCGCGGCTCTGCGCAAGATGTGCAAGCAATTCGATGAAGACCATGACGCCCCCAGGATAAAACAGCCCCAGAATCTCCTCTGTCTGGGTTCTTCACTGCATATAGGAGAACCCAAATACAACCACCCTTTTGAACTTGTTGCTTGGAAAACTAGAACCTTTTCTTGAAAATATTTTTATGGTGTTTGAGAATTCAACTTGAATGAAACGTAATCAATATTCATAACAAATTAATTACCAATAACATGGGACAAGGATCCTTTGCCCAATTTTCCCTACCAGATTTGTGCCAAACTTTTGATCTTGGCCATTGAAAAGATCTAATGGTTACAACTAAACCATATTCACTTACCATAATTAAAAAAAAAAAAACAATTGCA
>QANT01003096.1:0-16997 GCA_003254885.1 Purshia tridentata | reverse complement strand
TTTGTTATATATATATATTTAGTTATATAATTATAAAAATTGTTATAGGAATTAAAATTGGGGCCTAATTCGGGCCATTTTTCGGGCTTTGGGCCGGGCTTCGGGTGGGCCTTGGGCTTTAAGGGGATGGCTCAAAGCCCGCCCAAGAGACTTTCGGGCCGGGCCGGGCCGGCCCAAATTTCGGGCCTAATCGGGCTTCGGGCCCAATGGGTCGGGCGGGCTTCGGGTGGGCTTCGGGCCTTGGGCTTTTTGGTGACCCCTATCTGCTTCTCTATATACCACTTCCAACACCTACTTTAATGAAAGGACACAAGCCAAAGATTTGCTTTTTCTCCATCTGGACAGCAATAATGTTTTTCTTAGTGCCATGGCCAAGAAAATGAATGTAAAGTTTGACAAATATTGTGATATTATTTTCTTAACCCAATTTGATAGCTGCAATTTACACAATGATATTCTTCTAAGTGAGAAGGACAAAGATGAAAATTAGGTGGACACATGGTTTGAAAAATTAATTTGTCGATAAGGATTGGAACCTTAGACAGAAAATCTGAAAATTAGGTGGACACATGGTTTGAAAAATTAAAAAGTTTGATGTCACGTGTTTATCTTCAGAATAAGCTAGAACTTACTTTATTAGATGATCAATCATCATTCAATTTGGAGAGTGGTGTGAGTTGTCCAGGTGGGAATCTTTCAAAGAAAGAGATATTTAGAAGTAGATTGAAAAGAAAAGAGCAATCAAATGCTAATAATGATCTAGACAAATACTTGAGTGATGGGCTAGATGATGGAACTCCAAATTTCATGTATTGGCTTGGTGGAAACAGAAGTATGCAACATTGGTTGCACTTAATTTTGTAATAGAAACGTAAAAAAATAAAATTAACTATAATCAAACTCTTGAAAAAAGGAGTAATAGCAATACCAAGAGGGGAGTGGTATTGTGATTACATCCAATAACACGCAATGAAAAATTCTACTTATTACCCTTGCAATATCAACAAGTATAAAAACAAAAATTACATAATATTGACAATCCTTTTTTTACGTTCTTTTTTCCACAAACTCAAAATCCTTGCTGCAATTTTTTCTTCTGGTTTATTTAAAAAAACTTATAAAAAAAAATGCTAAAACCCAGCAGCTATCACCCAACCCAACCAATCAACACGCATGGCCTCCCCTCATTTTCCAGCGAACTCATCAACACTCGCCGTCCAACTGCCACATCGATGTCCCTCCCTCTTTCTCTTACCCTCACTATTTTTTTCTTTCTATTTTATCCTGTCGGCCTCCAAATTTAAAAGGAAAAAAAAAACAATAATCCTGAGAGATCGAGCAATCATGGAGTCAGTTGTCTTTGTAGTCATCCTCTAATCAAATTCCAAAGATCTGGTCCCTGGTGGTAGTGGCAGTGGCTTTTGGGTCTAGGTATGCCAATATGTCAAGAAATTGACATAATAGTTGCAAAGAATTAGAGAAAAAAGAGAAGCATAGAAGATTTGAAAGATTTTATTATTTTTAAAGATAATTTTCATTATTTTTTCCTAAAGTTATCGTACATAATGGGTTTGAATTGGTTGGTTGGGTTTAGTTTTGCAGAGGATGAGTGGGTTACAGCTTCTAGGCTTATCAATAAAAATTGTTTTATAAAAATTATTTTTTAAATCATAACAGGATAGTTTTAAAAGAATTTTATATTTTTTTATTCCACTCCTTATATACCGAACACCTGAATGGAAATGGAAGTTAATTATTTTTTTATCTTGATTTCATAATTCGTCCAAATACTGAAATTGAAATCTTAATACCATTCCATTCAGAGATAATAATGTAATGGAGTACATTTGATTCTCGTTATTAGATTATTGTCAAACAAATAGGGCCTAAGTATCGTGGATTCTTTGGTATGCACCCAAGATTGGCTAAGAGGAAATAAGCTAGAGTGTTAAAGTGTTGATGAACAACTTGAGGAACTTGAGGAAATCAAAAAATGGTATGCTACTTTTAACTTTAAATTATTTTACTATTCTTATCTCATTATTTTTTCAGAAAATTATAACTCATATGTTTATGTTCATTGTAGTTGTAAACCAAGAACTGGGAAGCCTGTCACTTGGATGAATGGGGACTCGAATATGATGTAGAATTGGTAAATTCTGCTTATCATTAAGAAGGTCAAAACCTTTGTATTTATACAAGCATAAACCGATACTAGGATAAGCCAATGTCTTAGCATACAAGTTTACGTGGAATACAAATAACCAACAATCTCAACCCAACAAATAACTAACATCCCCCTTCAAACTGGATGGCCCAGGACGAACCAGTTTGTCCTGAAGAAAATTAAACTATGCCTTATGAAGCCCCTTGGTATGTAAGTCAGTTGGTTGATCCGAAGAGGGCAAAAACTAAACCAAATGAGTACCATGCTGAACAATTTCCCGGACAAATGATAGTCCAATTCAATATGTTTGGTGCGTGCGTGAAAAATAGGGATAGGGGAACACGCATTGCCAAGGGATGATGAAGTTCATAAAGAAGGGAGGACAATTCATTCCTTGTCAAAGCTCCACGAGACAAAGATTTGAGCCATGAAAGACAAGGAAGCCAAAGGTAGAACGATGAGTATTCGAACAACCCGCCCAGTTGGCATTCGAGTAACCACGGTTAGAGACAAGCCCCGGTGAGGGGCCCAACCTCCAAAGATCCTTTGATGTAGCGAAGAATCCAGTTAGCAGCAATGAGATGTGTGTGTGTAGGGGCAGCAATGAACTGAGTAACATGGTTGACTACAAAGGCAATATCTGGAAGAGTGAGGGTTAAATACTGAAGAGAACCCACTAGATACCGATACTCTATGGAATCAAGGAGATGTGTGCCCTGTTGATTAGATAACTATGACTTAGCTGCCACAGAAGTGGCACACAGTTTGCAGTCAAGCATGTTGCACCGCCGAAGAAGGTCTAGCGCATTTTTTGTCTGAGATAAGTGAAGAGTCAGAGATAAAGGCTAAACCTCCACACCTAGGAAATAATGGAGTGGACCCAAATCCTTAATATCAAACTCACAGGCAAAACACTGAATGAAAGAGGCGATGAGGGCAATGTGCTTCTTCTAAGAAGAATTTCATCCACATACAAAATCAACATAAGAAAGTGAAAGCCATGTTTGTAAACGAAAAGGGATGAACCAGCTCAACTTTGCTAAAAACCATGCTGCAAAATAAATGTACTGAAGTGAGTAAACCACGCATGAGGAGCTTGTTTAAGCCCATAAATCGCCTTATGTAATTTTACAAACAAAGTGAGAGCGATTAGGATTAGCAAAACCTGGAGGTTGCTCCATGTAAACATCCTCCTCAAGGAACCCATGAAGGAAGGCATTTTTGACGTCGAGTTGACGAATTGACCAACCATTGGTCACAGCCAAACTCAAGACCATGCGAACAGTGGTAGGCTTGACCACCATACTAAAGGTCTCACTATAGTGCAACCCCTGTTGTTGATGGAAACCCTTCATAACGAGCAGGGCCTTATACTACTCAATCGAACCATCACATTTCCGCTTGATCTTAAACACCCATTTGCATCCAACAGGTTGATGAGAAGGCGAAGGAGCACAAAACACCATGTCTGGTTCTTGAGGAGAGCATTAAACTCATCTGACATTGCTTCATGCCAATGGGAAGACTTGGAAGCCCAAAAAAACATGTGGGCTCAACATTAGTGGAGGAGAGGGATGCTGCCATAGCCAACGAGATAGGATAGAGGAAGGTCCTATCAGTGCGAGTCTTGGGCTTAACAACACCTATCTTGAGCCGTGTAGTCATAAGGTGCAAATTTAGAGATGGGGCAGTAGCTGTATCTGAGTCTGATGACGAGTTGGAGGAGACAGCACTTGGTGATGGCGGAGGAGACTGATGTGGCGGGTTCCGTGAGGGCTGCAAATCAGGCAATATAGAAGCAGTACGTAGTGGTGGCAAAGGGGGGCAACACCGGATGCAAGGAAACCTCCACATAAGGTGAACCTGGAGAAGAAGATACTTGACTTGCAAATAAAAAACAAGTTTCATCAACAACCACATGATGAGAAATATAAACACAGTCAGTCTTAGGATCCAAACATCGATACCCTTTATGCTGCAAGTTATAACCAAGAATGACACATGCAATGGAGCGAGGTTGTAACTTATGAGCAACATAAGGACCTAAGAACGAATAACATGCACAACCAAACACACGAAAATTTGAGTAGGGAGGAGAACAACCATAGAGCCGAGAGAACAGAGTGGACCAACCAGTTATAGCTGATAGAAGAAGGTTAATAAGAAAAATAGTGGTTAAGGCTGCTTCCACCCAAACAGACAAAGAAGCATGAGCATTGTGAAGTAAAATTCTAGTAATATAGAGCAATTTAGCAATGTTTACAGTCAGCAAGCCCGTTTTGTTAGGGCATATGAGGGCAAGAAAATCTTTGTAGGATACCATTGTCCTTACAAAAAGTGCTGAACAAGGAGCTAGTGTACTCCCCACCTTCATCACATTGAAAATATTTTATTGTTTGGTGAAAGTGATGATAGCACAAAAATCATGAAAAAGAGAGAAGACCTTAGATATGTGACACGTGGGATATATCCAACAAAACCGGCTAAAGTCATTCGTGAAACGTACATAATAACGAAAACAAAACAAAACTTTGGGAAGAAGACATCCAAACATTCGTGTGCACAAGATAAAAAGGAAAAGGAGCAATAATATTATTAGAATGAAAAGGGAGTTAATGAGGCTTTCTAAGAGCACATTGTTTACAAAAAAACTTAGTGGACCTAAAACTAGAGCCTAAGGATAATGTAGAACCTAAATGAGAAAGGACATCTTCTGATGGGTGACCAAGATGGTTGTGCCATAACTCAGATGACGACACAACTAGAGCTCGTAGGAGAGGCACAAAAAAAAGGATAGAGGCCATCCTTACATGGGACTTGAAAAAGACAACGACTAGAAGCAAGGTTAGAAATAGAAAAGCTAGTAGGATCAAAACAAAAACTCATAAAATTATCACGAGTAAACCTCATAACAGGGAGAAGATTCTAGCGAAGATTAGGCATATGAAAAGCATTATTTAAATTGAAGGAAGAGGAACCAATGGAAAGAGGCAAGTTACCAGTTTGGGAGATAGGGAGAGACTCCCTATTCCTAATGACTACACTGAAATTACCACGAAAATGAGTAGGATCCTGCAGCATACCACCATGGTTAGTCATATGAAGAGTAGCCCAAGTATCAAAGTACCAAGTGGGATCATCAGACCCAAAATCATGGAGGGAGATGGAGATTGCGGCTAAGAAGCATGGAAACCACCAAAAGGAGGATCAACTTGAAAGGGGCGATGGGGTAGACCGCTACTATATGACCCGAACCACCATAGTAGTAACTAGTAATATGAGATGAAGTACGACCCAAAAGACCAGGAGCAAAAGAAAAAGGAGCAACGGAAGAACCATAAAATGTTGAATGTGGAGAATAGCTCGAAGGAGATCAAAATTGAGAGGAGCCACGGGCCCCCCCACGCCCATGACCATGGTTGCGACCTCGCCCACGGCTGCGATAGGAAGACCCAGAAAACCCCCTTGACCAAAACCACCACTACCAATAGAAGGCACACAAGAAACAGTAGAGGAAGAAGAGACAAGATGTTGCGGGATTTGGCAGCTAAAAAGGCTTGAGAGGAAGAATTAGCCATAAGATGAGCATTATGTGCCTCAAAGGTTAGAGGACGAGCCTGAAGACCAGAGAAGTTGGGAAGCGAAGGGGAGTTCAAGATAGCTGTAACCACCATAGAAAAATTAGGTTGAAGCCCACGAAGAATAGCATTCACAAGATCATTGGTAGAGACCGGCATATCAATGGCAGAGAAAGCATTCGCCAAAGACTTAGAATACTAAAGAAATTCAGAAATAGTCTTGGAGTCTCTACGCATACCAAACAATTGAAAGCGAAGATTAGCAACATTATCAATAGAAGTTTGAGAGAATTGCTGACGAAGACAAGCCTATATATCAATAGCAAAACCCTTGCAAACCACCATGGATAGAACCAACTTAGAAATTGTGGATGTAATATAACTAACCACCAGTTGATCTTGCTGGAACCACAGAAGAAAGCACGATTTGGTTGAAGTTGCTGATCACTAATAGCAGCAAGAAAAGGAGCAGGAGCATAACTAGAGCCATACACAAAATGATACAAGCCATGCCCAATGAGAAAGGGACACATCTGGCTTTCCCAGAGAAGAAAATTGGACTCCATAAATTTAAAAAACGGGGCAATGTTAGGCCTCGTAAGTGCCTCTAATACCATGTATGATTGGTAAATTATGCTTATCATTAAGAGGGTCAAAACCCTTGTATTTATACAAGCCTAAACCGATACTAGGATAAGCCAATATCTTGGCATACAAGTTTACGTGGAATACAAATAACCAACAATCCCATCCCAACTAGGACACCTTACTAACATATGAAAGTAGTATGCGCTTGGTTTACCGTATATTTATGCACAAAAGAACTTGCAATTTTTAACATGATAAATTTATCTTGGTTTGTCTTTTTTTCTTTTAAATGTAAATGTTTATTAACCCCCTAATTAGAGATAGATTATCTCTTCACCTTATGCGCTTGGTTTACCGTATATTTATGCACAAAATAACTTGCAATTTTTAACATGATAAATTTATCTTGGTTTGTCTTTGTTTTCTTTTAAACTGGTTAATATGGATGGATCTATAATTTTCTAACCATTTTTTAGTTGAAGTGACTCCACCAGAAGAAGTAGTAGCTAGATACCAAATATATTGCTGCTGTTTCTTTTAATTTTTAAACGAAAATCTATATAGCTACTATTGGCTCATTGTCTGGGTTGTATTTGGTTATATTAGGTGTTGGAGGTCAAAGACTTTTCTTATGTGTGATGGCCCTATTGATCGTTACCTATGTGCCAAAGATATTGGAAGTGATCAAGTGATAGAAAATGTGGATCTGCTACCCAACAGTGGAAGAACTCCATTTTTATGAAGCAAGTGCAAATATTACCTCCTTGTCTTTCCATACCATATGGTACTAAATGTTTAATGTTATTTATATTAATATTTTGAAATTTCTTTTTAAATATATTGAACATATAGTTTAATTACATATAAACATTGAAACACATCATAATCTATTGTTTTTTATTTTTTTGTTTTGTTTATTTCATCATTATTCACACACAAAAAAATTTCAAAGATGTTCTAAAAAATATTTTTAAAATAAGAAAATGTGAAATTTCTTATTTTGTATCTGAAAATTTCAATTCTTTATTCGAAAGTTCCGAAAATGTAATATTTCGAAAAAATCCGAAAAATCCAAAAATTTTGAAGAGGTTTTTGTTTTGTTTTTCATCATTATTCGCACACAAAAAAATTTCAAAGATGTTCTAAAAAATATTTTTAAAATAAGAAAATGTGAAATTTCTTCTTTTGTATCTGAAAATTTCAATTTTTTATTCGAAAGTTCCGAAAATGTAATATTTTGAAAAAATCCGAAAAATCCAAAAATTTTGAAGAGGAATAAAATGTTGAAATTCCAATTCTTTGGAATAGAAATTTTCTATTCCATCACGAAATTTTTTGGAATGGAATTGAATGTCTCTATTTTCAATTTGATCCAGCCGAATTACAACCATAAAAACAACACATGACTCTATTATATTGAGCCACGTCAATATTGAAGACCAGAGGGTCCTTAGAGGACCCAATTATTTCCTAGAAAGAAAATACAAATTGACACTTAAATCTTTTTTTTTTTTGGCTAATCACTCACGGAGCTATCTAAATCCAAAAACTATAACATGATGATCATTAACATTCCATCATGATGATGTGATTCACATGGTTTTTTTATTTTTAATTTTATTGTGGGAAAAGAACTTGGACTCTCTTTTAATATTAGAAAGAAAAATACAACTAGACCATGTACAAACTAATTGATATTCCACAAAAGTTTCACAGAATATCTTTATAGTTGTAATCGAATTTAGAAGCTCAATAAATTAAAAGCTCAAAGACAATGTTACTTTGAAAATGACAGAGATATTATTTATTAGTATTAAAATTTATTGAAGAAAAGCCTTGGACTTCGGAGACAGAGTCCTTGCATTTGCAAGCCTGATGCAAATAAACCCGTGACATTGTACAAACCCTATCGAGCTAATAAACTAAAAAGGACACAAATCTACAGACCCCACGTGATATATCTGTCGGTACAAACCCACAAATCACTTCAATTTTGGACTTTTGCTATAGCCCACTTCTTCTTCCAGAGTCAGCAATCAAAACTTTAATTATAAGATCGAAAATATCTCAACAGAATTACCAAAACACCCCAACAAAATTACCAAATACCCTAATACATATTAAAATACCAAACCAATCCAAACAAACTACAAGCTGGGGGATTAGGTGCAGGCCTCACGGGCCACACCGAGCCTTGAGTTGGGGACGTCAATGAGGACCCTGTGATTCTGCTGCTGCATGTTGGCGATGACGTTCAGCACCGAGTTGACGTTGTCTGGTGCTGCTGCCATCGCCAGACATGTGGTGCTGCCCGCTGTGCTGCGGATCACAATGTTGTCAGTTGGCAGTGTCACGTTCATGCCCGAGAACATGAACGTTATGGTGGGTACAATAATTGGCACTGAGTAGCATGTGTCGAACCCGCCTAGGGTTGTAACAGGCACTTTGGGCCCGATTCGCCTTCTGAACTCGTTTCGGACTGCTGCGTAGGCTGGTTCCACTAGCCGAGTGAACACCGTACCTGATCAAAGAGAAAGGAAAATAATAAGTGTAAGTGCTATAATGATTAAAAAGTTATGTTCACATGAGTGTTTTGATGGGTGGTGGGTCTGGACAATTGGTAAATTAAATACACTAAATAAGGGCAAGTGAACACTAAAAGGAGACATTTTTTTCTTTTTCTTTTGAGTTTGCAAGTTTGTCTTTTGGGTCAATACCAAATCCAAGTCCAAGGGAGGGTCCTCTAGGCCATCATGACATGTGAGGTCTAGTCACAAGATCACAGAAAATGTACATTGAAAATCAATATCTGTGACCAGACCACAAGATCAGATCAGGGTCCAAAAGAGCATTCATAAGTTCATAACCAACATTCTTTTAAAATAAAATTAAAAATCAATTAATTAATTAATAAAAAGAAGTGTGTTTGATAATGTTACCAGAATCAAAGATGGTCCCTGCCCCAGTGGTGGGATTGAAGGCCAATGCAGCAGGAGGGATGTCCACTATTCTCCGGCCAACCCTAATTGCATGCAAGTTGACATAATAGAGTGATGATCTTCTGGGGTTCTTGAGGAGTGGGGTGTACTTGATCCTTATGGGCTGCCCCACAGGCCCAAGCCTCAATGACCCAGAGAAGTTTAGGGACTTGAAGCTAGGAAGGCAGTATGAGAATGTGGATTTATACAGGTTTTGGGTCTGGGATAGAAGTGACAATGGACCTCGGCCCAGGCCCAAAAGACCCTGCGGCGGCACCGAGCTGCCGGTGGCCTTCTGGATGCAACCGAAGGTGTACCCAGGCACCTTGTCGGTGGCGAGGGTGACGGTTTCTTGTGAGAGGTTGGCTGCTATGGTGGAGCTGCCATAAGTGATGTTGAAACCGCAGGCCCTGCCAAAGCAAGTGGGGTTGGGTACCTGTCGATTCACATGCATCATGCATGTCAGTATCACATTTTTCTCATTTTGGTAAAGCAATACACGCTGTTATTAATGTATAGTACTTTGTAAAAGAGGATCTACTTTAACAGATCTGATTCAATATTAAATTAAAACCATGGGAAAGAGTTTTTGTATATCATAAAAATGGATACTACTACATATGCTTTGCTAGATTGTGAATTTAGATCACGTATTTAACCAAAATTTCCCTTAATGAACTCATTTTTGTGAAATTATTATGTGAGATTAAGTTAAATATGATGAATTACCTGCTTGCATTGGGGGGCTTGGCAACCAAGGGTCTTGAAGGTGGTTGATTTGACAGTGTCGAAGACATTGGAAGAGCATCCAACGCAGCCATTGCAAGGTACCCAAGCAGCATCACTGCTAGTATCCACAGCCATGAGCAAGGTCTGAGGTGGTGTGCCAATCTTGGCCCTCACAATGTAGGTGGGGCTCTGAATGATCTGCCGGCCGGATGCGATCGGCACAACAGATTTCTTTGCCCCCACGAGGCTGGACAGGAACTGGAGCCTGGCCTGGTCCTTGGCCTGCATTTGGAGGACACTTTCCTCCCATGAGAGGGGTTTGGAGGGTCTGAAAGGAGAGCAAGGGCTGTAGACATGGAAGACTTGGAGGGTTGAGCCTTGCTCCTGGGTCTCACATTGGGGGTTGTTGAGACCTTGGGCTAAGGAGAAGAAGAGAAGGGACAGTGAGAAGAAGACATAGGATGGGGTTATCATGGCTAGCTGTGAGACTTCAACTGGGAGTTGGGGTGTGGTGATTTAGTGTGTAGGAGAGAGTATATATATATACACACACACATAAGTTGGCAAAATGTTTATGTGGGATTTTTTCTCTATTTTTTTTATTTCTCTTTTTTCTTTTATGGGTGCGATTTTTGAGAGAGAGAGAGAGAGAGAGAGAGAGAGAGAGAGAGAGATTTTATTGAGTTGCTAGCATGGGAGATAGTCATGGTATGTCTAGTGGATGGCATACATGCAGACTTGGTTAGTGGAGTATTTTGCTAACAGACTGTATTCCATTTTGTTTTGTAGGATGGGGGCCTCTTATGAGTAATGCGTTTGCGTCGTTCAATCTAGAGATGACATCTTTTGCTTGACTCTGTTTTGAATTTCATGTCACTTGCTTGGAGAGAGATCTGAATTTTATGATCAAGGACATAAATGCCTCATAGGCATTATATATATATATAGAGTAAGCTTCTAGTAAGGGTAGGGATCTCTCATTTAGTGTTAGATTCCCTTGTGGGACATGAGTCATTTTGTGTCGATCAGAAACATTCATTTTTTACATGTCCATTAATAAATCATCTTTCTAAAAAAATAGTCAAATCAGAAATTATTTGCCTATTTAACTTTGACCAAACAAATAGACGGTTTATGATTAAGGATATAAATGCCTTATAGGCATTATATATGTATAGTAAGCTTCTAGTAAAGGATCCCTCATTTAGTGTTAGATCCCCTTATGAGGTCTACACGAGTCATTTTGTGTCAATTTGAACCATTCATTTTTTACATATCCATTAATAAATCATCTTTGCAAAAACTTAGTCAAATCGAAAATTATTTGCCTATTTAACTTTGACCAAACAAATAGACAGTTTTATAGAAAATATTTGGTTTGTCCATTTATTTGATCAAAATTAGATAGGCAAATGGTTTCTGATTTGGCTAATTTTTTGCAAGAATGATCTATCAATGGAGATGTAAAATATGAACGGTTCGAATCGACAAAAAAATGTGGGCCCCACAAGGGGATCTCTCATTGGAAGGTTTCTTTATATATATATAGACTCTTTACAATATGAGATCGTATAAATAATTTTATTTGTAAAATTCCTCATAGAGCTCACTATATATTGTATTTCAATGATCCGAACCGTCTTTTCTAAGTTTTTATTGAAATATCATTCTTGAAAAAAATTAATAAAATCCAAAATTATTTGTATATCTAACTTTGATCAAACAAACTGACGAACCAAATATTTTTCATATTTGTTCGATCAAAGTTAGATAAGCAAATGATTTCCAATTTGGTTAATTTTTTAGAAGGATAATTTATGAATAGAGGCATAAAAAATAGACTGCTCGAATTGTTGAAAAGATACATAGAATGGGTTTATCCATCTCATCTCATAAATAAGTTTAAATGTGAAATCTCACACTTGAAAGGATCTATATATATATACAGGTACCTTCCAGTGTGGAATCCCACATTTAAGCCTAAATGTGGGATCCTTCATGGGTCCACTACACATTATATTTAATCAGAACCGTCTACATTTTTGGTCTCCATTGAAGGATCGTGCTTGCAAAAAATTAGATTAATCGGAGACCATTTGACCATTGATTAATTGATCACAATTTCAAGTGTTTATCGAAATGTTTTGTTCGTCTATTTATTTGATCAAAGTTCGATAGCTTAATGGTTTCTGATTTGCTTAATTTTTTGCAAAGATGATCTTTAAATGTAGACCTAGAAAATAGACAGTTCAGATTGTTTAAATACCCTATGGAATGGGCCCCAATGAAGAATCCCATAAATATGGGATCCCACTTGAAGGGGCCTGTATATATATTGAAATATAATAAGGAAGCTTCCATGTAGCTAAGCTTAATTAGGGGCATGATAGAATCACGACCCATTGTGCAGTGAAATCATGGTGGAATAGATGCAGTCAAATGCCAATTTTTGGATGCTCAAACTAGGCCTCGGAAATGGGCCAAGCTGGGCTAGCCTGGCCCTGAGTTTTTCGGCTTGGGCTTGTATCATAAGAGCCTAATAGGACTTTAGAGCCGGGCCGGGTTAGGCTGGGCCCGAGCTTCAGTGCACATGTTCGAGGCCCACCACTTGGGCTAGGGCCTTGTAGGCCAAAATTGGGTCGGGCTTGGTAAGCCCGACTGGGCTGCCCAAGATGGGACTTTTTTGTATTTTTTTTTTGCCCAATTTGATAATAAACTAAAGGGGGAAATGCATCACTATAGAATGTGTACATCCTAACTAGGTTAGCACCTACACACCTATCTATCATTTGCATTTCACATGTACATCCCAACTAGGTTGGCACATACTCAACCCACAAAAACCTAAATTTTTATTGATTTAATGCCAATAAGGCAATAAGTGACTAATGTCTAATAGCAGTCTACACTGCAGTCTTTAACTCCTTGTGGAGTTTACAGATTAAAAACTAAAGAAGCAATCTATAGTCCTCTACTCCTTATGAGTTTACAAATTAAAAACAAAGCAAAAAGAGTGACTGGAGTTTGGACTACTGGAGCTCTAAAAATAAGTTACAAACTTAAAAAGAGTGAGCCTAAAACCTAAGTTGATGATGCAGCAGGGGAAAGATTCTCTTCAACAAGGAAGTCAAGTCTTGATAACTTGATGTTCATTAATTCCTCTGCACGATCTTTATCTTGAGCAGCATCTTGCATTCTTGCTTCAGCTAAGCACCAATCTTTGACGCAGATGAGTGCTTGGTGTTTGGACTTAAGCTAGCCATCTTTTCACTTACCACTCTACCACCTGCACTAAAAGCAACTTCAGATGCTACACTTATAGCTGGAACAGTTAGTAAATCACGAGCTATGATGGAAAGCACAAGATACTGTGTATCATGTGACTTCCACCATCCCAAAACAGAAAATGTAGATTAATCAACATCATCTAAAATTGGCATCAAGATAATATTGTAAATCAGAAGTAGAACATAAAGAGGACTGAACAACCTTAGCCATTTTCAAGGCTCTCATATCACTATTTTGATATATAGGAATAGAAACTGGTTCAAAACTACCAGAATTAGTTGTCATTTTAGAAGAGACATGTGAGGATGTAGCAGGCACATTAGACTTGTAATATTCATACAATTGAAACAAGGAAGACTTAATGTCATCAACCTTAACTATAATTTCATCTTGGTTACAACTAACAATTTTTAACCATGTACCAATTGCCCAAAGTTTGAACCTAGGATCCATAATAGTTACAAAACAAAACACTTTAGGGAAATTTTCTCAATATTTATCAAATTTAGTCTTCATTGCTGCCACAACAGTTTTAAATGCATTAATATGAGCATATGATTGAAAGACACATAAAATATCAAGTAAACATGTTAGTACACGACTAGAAGTAGGATAATACACATCAGATAAAATTTTGGTCGAAAAATAAAAAATCTTTAAGAAACTACATACAAACTGACTAACAAGCCAATCATGTTTAGTTGGAATATGTAAACTTGTATTCTAAAAGAATGATGCAGTGTTTGAACGTATCTATGCAAGGCAGTCTTATATTTAATGGATACTTCTAACAGTTCATATATAGAATTCCACCTATAAGGGACATCATTATCTATGTTTCTCTAATCCAAATGAACACAAACACAACATTTTTTCCAAAGTTCATGTCTCTTATTGGAAGAATTCAAACTACAAACAATTGCAACAATTTTCTCAACAGAAGGACCTAAAATAGTCAAACCATCTTGCACAATCAAGTTCATAAAATGAGTACAACAACGCACATGAAATATTTGTTTAGGCACATCATCAATCATAAGAAATAAAGGCAGGAAGCCAACAACCACATCAATATTTGAAGCATTGTCTAGTGTAATTGAAAATTACATTGCAGATATGCCAAGAGTTGAGTTCCTCACTTATATGACTTGAAAGTGACTCTCTACTATGTGGATACTCAATCATTTCAAAACAAATAATCTTTTTATTTAAGTTCCAGTTGGAATCAATGAAGTGAGCAGTTAGTGACATAAAACCAAGTTTTTGCTAGAAGACCAAACATCAGAAGTCAAACAAATTCTACCGTCATATTTTTCAAAATAAGATAGCAATTGATATTTCCCTTCGACAAACAGTTTCATAACATCCCTTTTACAAGTTGTGGCAAAAATGCCTTCATATTGTGGAGTAAAGCCATTTTGAATCATTCCTTTAAAATAATCATATTTTTCCATAAAAGTAAATGGTAATTCTACCATAATTATAAAGTCAACAACTTCTTTTTTAGCTTTTTCCTCATCATAAACAAAAAGTGACATATTACCAAAACCTGATTGAAAAATCATTTGATTGCCCATATTAGCATTTTGGAATTCAAGACGCTTCTTATAATGACGAGTTAAATGAGTAGTACCACCACCAAAACCACCAATTATATGCTTCTTACAAAAAGTTCATTTAGCTTTTACAGCAGACTCACCATTTTCAATTTTAATAATTTTTTCAAACCAAGTCCACACTTCACTTCTACTAGTTTTACTTTTAGAACTAAGGTCAAGAACAATTGCGAGTTGAGCAGGGATAGCTGGGGCTTCACTTTTAGTTTCAGGTAGATTTAGTTTTAGAACTAAGGTCAATAATAGGGATAACTGGGGATTCACTTTCAATTTCAGGAACACTTGGAATTGAGAGTTTAGGAACAGGTGGGGGTCTGGAGTGAGGTGTGGTTGGGGGGGAACCAATGGATTCAGGGATGTCTGCCATACTAGGCTCGGGTTGACTGGTACTACTAGGCTGAGACATCAAATAGAAACTCAAAAACTCAAAATTCAAAAATTGGTTAACAGAAAAACTCAGCAACCACACAAATCATAAACCCAACAAGCACACAAATCAGAAACTCCGCAACCACATAATTCAGAAACTCAGCAACCACATAATTCAGAAACTCAGAAACCACACAATTCAAAAACTCAGCAACCACACAATTCAAAAACTCAACAACCACACAAATTAGAACCCACTCACTCACAGTACCAGCAGCACAGCCACACAGGACAGCATCACAACAAGCTATCTTTTGCAACCCTAAAAACAACAGAAAAGACATTGTTAGTGTAAAAAAAAACACACGTTAAAAAAAAAAAAAAAAGGGAGACATAGGGTAGGGGCTTACAGACTTACATTACAGACTTGTGGTGGGCTGTGTAGATGCCAGTAACCCAGGTTGCAAACGAGCTTGCGGTGGAGTCGCTGGTGCGATCTATGAAGGTGGGTCTGCTGGAGTGTGGAGTGTGGATTGTGGAGGGTGGAGATTTGTGGGTTTTAAAGATTTCTAGGTTTGAGTCTCAGAACCCAGAAATCGAGAGTTTGAGAGATTGAGAGCTGAGAAAGTGAGTCTTTGAGAGTGAGAGATTTGAGAGTTTCACTATTTCAGAGATCGTTCAGAACTGAGAGAGATCGAGAGTTCGACAATTTGAGAGATGACAGAGAGTGGATATTTGAGAGATCGAGAGTTTGAGAGAGATCGAGAGATCGAGAGTTCGACAGTTTTAGAGATGACAGAGAGTGAATATTTGAGAGATCGAGAGTTTGAGAGAGATCGAGAGATCGAGAGTTTGAGAGAGATCGAGAGATCGAGAGTTTGAGAGAGATCGAGAGTTTGAGACAGATCGAGAGATGAGAGATTGAGGCTTGCAGTGATGAAGATTTAGGGTTTGAGAGAGAGAGAAACGGCGCTGAAATGATGAGTGATGAACTGAAGAGATGAAATGAAGGTTGTGAAGGTGATGATCGGTTGACCTGTTCTGCAACTACAAGTGAAGGTGATGTAGGCTTGCAGGTGCAGCGATAGAGATCTAGGGTTTGAGAGAGAGAAAAAGAGAAACGGTGCCGAAGAGATTTGTGATAAACTGAAGAGATGAAGGTGAGGTTTTAGTTTAGGGTTGCAAGTGAAGGTGAATCTGATGCAGGTTACAGGTGCAGTGAAGATGGAGATTTAGGGTTTGTGAGAGAGACAGAGAGAAACGGCGCTGATGTGATGAAGATGAAATGAATGAAACAAAACAAACAGAGGCTAATAACTAGGGTTAGAGGTGTAGGTTTTGATTCAGTTATGAAATGAATGAAACAAAACAAACAGAGGCTGATGATAACTAGGGTTAGAGGTGTAGGTTTTGATTCAGTGTGGTGAGGTGTATTTTAGTGGCTGAGCAGTGAGCTTGGCAGATTGGGTTGGGCCCATTTCGGCAGATTGGGTTGGGTTTTGGTTTGGGCTGGGAGATTGGGGTTTGGGCTGTTTAGTGGTAGATTGGGGTTTCAAAACCTAAACCCTAAACCCTAAACCCTCAAAGTACCCTCAAATTTAATTAAATTAACACCTAATATTAATAAGTTATATATTATAGTAAATTTAAAAGTTTTATTTTTTAAACCTTATAAACTTATATA
>QANT01003095.1:0-14199 GCA_003254885.1 Purshia tridentata | reverse complement strand
GCAAGAATGGTCTCAGTCGAGAACAAAGAGACGGTCGAAACTATCAATCGAAGCTTGAAGGCTGCTTTTGGCTTGCGGAGTCCAGAGCATGTTCTTAGTCGAAAAAACATCTAGGCTATTAGCATGTATGCCCCCTAGTCTCGACCTTAAAGAGAGTGGTTCTCGGTCGGTTGCCATGCTCTTCATTTTTTTTGGCTGCGATTACTTCGATGCAAACTTTGCCGGTCGAAATTTCTGCTAAAGTATTATGGGTCTAAGATACAGTTCAATCGTGCACGCACCTCGCTGGATTCTTCTTCTCGACAAACTTTCCATTGTTCTTTGCTGGTGTTAAAGAATGAAAAATGGTCAAAGCTTGGAAGTGCTGAAGCTTTGGAGGGTGGTTCTTGGCCAGTCACTGTTTCGGCCATTTCTTGGCATGATTTTTCTTTGTTTTGGCCGTGAAGCCTATCCGTCAAAGACACGTTGGCCATAGTTGGTGAACAAGTTTTGGTTGGAGCTAGAGATGGAGTCTCGGCCGAAAGAAAAAGAGGGCCGGAGCTATCACCATAAGCTTGGGGGTGATTCTTAGCCTACTGGATAGCCAGAGCTTAAGAGAGATATGTCATCCTTAATAATTTCTTTCATGTATCTCATAAATTGTCTAATGTACAACTCTTAATTCAACAAAAAATACATACACCATATGTTAGGTGTACAACAAAGAAAGAAAGAAATCCTTGGAGTCCACAAAAAATATTAACAAGGAAAGGAAGTCCAAAGCTTTACAAAAATCATGTTAATCAAAAATTCCAAAATTAGTTGAAGAACAAAGACCAATAGAAAAGGATCTAAACAACTCAACAAAGGAAAAGCACAATCAAATTGAAAGAGGGGCACCACATGGAAAAATTTCATCATGATATCTAATTAACCTTAATTTGATATTCTTTATTAGTTGGCTTATAAAGAACTAGGAGGAGGTATAACCAACTCAAATTACAATGATTAATGAAGCTAATGATTTCAGGTTATTTACCAAAATTCTACCACACTGTGGATGATGTCACAAATAACAAATGAATAAGATCAATAAATGCACCCTTTTCATTCTACAACCCAACAATATAACTATAGCAACACATGCTGATAATTTTAATTGTACAAGAAAAATCTCAACTAAAAGGAAAATCTTATGTGTTTACAAGTTCCATCCACTCTTATTCACATGTTTGTCTCGGCAGTGTTTATCTTCATTGATCATTGTTAAAATCCAATGCAAGCTTGAAAAGATTAAGATGCATGAATCAATAAGTGATAGCGAGGAAGCTTCAAATGGCAAGGCTTGGATGCAAATAAAATCCACCGTAATTAAAGAAACTTACTCAGCATTGTATAGCACTAAAAAACCCTATCATATTTGCCCTATTGAAAATGCTTCGCTAAATAGGTTGATTTGGTTTGTAAGTTTCGTGCTCTAATAGAGACTTGCAAGGGGTCCACAAAAGCAACCATTTCTGACACCTTTGACTCCAATACCATCTTGTATAAGTGGCTAATTGTTAAATTGAATTAGTTATATCCTACCAATAGCTCAAAACTATTATTTTGAGAAAATACTTAATTGAATCAAGTATGTAGTACAATTACCTCATGAAAACAACGATGCACGTGGTTGAGACTTCTTGCATCTCCATGAAGGAAGTAATGTTTGTACTCACAATGTATAGATGTTGGGTTACGCCAAAGACTCCTTCCTCTAAAGTCGCTATGATGGATATTCCACTTGTGGTCATTGCGTCACTCGCAAAACGATACAAGCACCTGCATTTTGGAGGCACATCCTTGTCAACTACTGCAAACTTGAATAACTTCTTCCTTATCACAGAATCCTTCCGTTTTTGGATTTCTAGGGTGTTAAGGAAAACAAGAAACTCTTATTAAATTTTTGTTATGTTGACCAAACACTAATACACTACAAAATGATATTACCTTCCCATATTTGATCATTACAAGCTCCTTTGGCCAAGCTACATTGCTACCAACAGCTTGCTTAACCAATACCAACTCATCCACCATAGGAATAAAAAGCCTAGCTTCTCCATCCAAGGCAATCTCGATGAAAACCTGCATATTGCTATCACCTAATAGAAATCCATGTACAATATTCCCAACTGTATCAAAAAGTGCACCATATGCAACATTGTTGGTGATGCAGCCAATTGCTAACTTGCATGATTTCACCTTCAAAAAATAGCAACTCATTCAAGAAATTGAATATATAAGTGATCAGAACCCAAAAATATCATTCAGCAAGCACTTGATTTATGTATCAAAATAATCAGAACAATAAAAACCTAATAAACTTTACATATTCACCTCTTGAACCTCCACTTCAATTTCTTCAACATAGGTAGTCTTCTGGTCAGCCTTCACATCCTCACCTTTCTTTTCAGCCTGTACCTCTTCACCTTTTGTCTTTTCTTTGTAAAAATAGCTTGCTTTATCGTACATAATACCTTGGCCTAGTATCTTTTGAATAACATTAGTATTGGCAACATTATTCTCCTCCAGAAATTCAAGTCTTGCAAAGAGCTCTGCACGTTCCTTGTTCAACATTGCAACCATCCCAGCTTTTGTAATTATCTCCCTGAGTTTTTTAGGTAGGTTGAAGTACACATTAGAGATAACATTCCCACCAACTCCTCTGACCCTACCAGAATGCTCATGTGTCTCCAAGGCTAGTTTGAGCACATCATTAGCACCCTCGACTTTCAACTCACCCTTGTTCTTCTTTTCCAGCAAATCATCCTATCATGGGATAGACAAATAAGGTCATTCAAGCAACCTCCATTAAGAAATAAAATGAAAATACAGATAAGAAACAATAAAAAAATAAACAGCTGTTATACTCATAATAGACACAAATAAAACAGAACTGTTAACGTAGCATCTTAGAAACAAAGAATTGTGAAAATGAATGGTAAACCAATGCACAATATTGGTCTTTCAATTCTTACAATTTGGCTCACTACCGAGACAACTTCCTCATCCATAGTGCGGTCGAGTCTTCTCATGCTCTCTTCCAAAGGACTGAACGGTAGAACACAAAAAGGTACTATTATTCATGGATATACACTATGCACATATATTTAAAAAGGAATCATTATTTATTCCAGCAAGGCTTATAGAAAGGCCTTAAGGGCAGTATTTATTCATTTATTCAAGCTACGAATTAAGTTTACTCCTCCAATCCAATATCGCCTTTTCTTGACAATCTATGATGATACTTCTCTTGAGGATTTTATGACGTTAAACCTCATGTAAATCCTACAATTAACACACCACCATATTCTCAAATAAATGATAAAAATATACTCTAATAATGAAATTGCATCATCATAGATATGGTGCATACCAGCCACTCATTAGCAACCTTGCTAGCAACAAATTTGTTCCAACAGACTTGCTCAATGCTATCAGACTCCTTTGGTTGTGATTTTAAGACTTTTCGATCATCTTTGAATGGAATAATGTATTTGCGTGTCAGCATAGTCTTGAAAGTTCTCGATTTAGTGCCAACGGAAAATAAAACATGTTTCCTGGCTGTTGGCTCCACTTCGAATGCACCCTACATCAAGCCATTAAAAATCACAGTCAATGATATGAATTAACGGCCAAAACTCTAGCTTTAAAACAAATGAACATACACTATTATTAATAAGATACAAGAGACCAATTTCCAGATAGTAATTAACTGGATATCCTCCCATATTTTCTTTTTTAAGTTTTGTGAAACTTCTGGCAAGTTTTTATAAGTGATAGGTACCGTGGTCCATGGCAAAACCCCAATGTACAAATTAAATCAGTAAAGTGTGTCCACAAGGTACACCGTCGGTATTAAACTCCACATTTAGCTTCTTTCCCAACGCTTTTTTCAAAAAAATTTGTGCATCTTTGTTAGTTTCAAGTTTTGTATTGGCAATTTTCTTGACAAAACAGCTTGTAATTTTTTTAGATTTGAATCTCACACAAGCTCTATACTAAGTTAGGAACATTTGAGTGTGTAATGAAGTCTACACAGCTAGTCCTACATCCCTCATGCCTAAGGTAATACCCATACCATGCATTTCACGCAACATCAGTTTTTCACAGAGTAGTGCATGTTTTGACTAGTCTATGACATATCATACACTACACTTTTCTGGCACGGGAACTGCACATAATATCTTGTGAATATTAAGTGATCCCACGTGAGAATCTTTTATGTGGGTCACTCTCCTAAATGGGTATTTGCATGTGTTTAATTTTCTGACTTCTTATGATTGGGCCTTCACTCTCCTCATTTATTCTCCAGCCCACATCAGTTTTTAATGAGTTTTCATTTTGCACTATTCATCATCTTCCCCAAATCTTTTTTTTTTTTTTTCTGAAAATGGAAACTTTCCCAAAACAACTCAGCCCCTCTCCCACACGAATCTTCAGATTCCCTTTGGCATATTCGGCTATGAGCTGTCCTGAAAGTTTGTTAGGACTTGAGCCTATTATTGGCTGTCACGTGGAACGGTGTGGGTGTGCGTGTGTGGCTGCTGCTACAAGGTACGGGCAGCCCTTCATTCCATTTTTTCGCTCACATTTTTGGTATGTTTTGAGCAGCCTTTGAGCTGAGTGTTTTTGGGTGACCAAATGGGTATTTTATTTTTCAAGAGTTGAAAGTTTTTCTTTGAAAATTTTCTTGTGTTCATCTCTTGAATTGTTTTATCTAAAAACTAAATGGGTTTTGTGTATGGGTTTCATATTTCTTCAAAAAGCATAAACACATCACTCTAGTTTTTAGATTTGGGTTTATATTGGCTTCTTCAAATCTTGTTTGGTTGAAGGAGTTGATCTTGCTAACCCAAAATATTGCATATCACTTTCATATCTTGAAGATCCATAAGCAAGCTGAAAATGGGGTGCTACATGTTGATGAGCTAGAGGATAGAGCTGCCAACAAAGTAAATGACTCTCGGCTGCTTGGTTGATGGTTACACAAAGTGGGTATGCTAGCTGCTACTTAGCTTTAGAGTTAGGAAATGAGCTTGTGTGCTGATATAGACTTTGTATTGAACCTCAACATATTGGATTGCCTGGTCAGCGGATAAGACCCCTAGTTTTTTAACCCTTTGAGGTTTTTCTGGGTGAACAACTTGTGTGTCTCCTCTTTGTGGTTGCTGAGTTTATTTGGGTCTTATATATCTTGTGTTTATTTTCTTGGTATTTGGCATCATACCATGACTTATGATTGATTATATTGCATCTGATGAACTGACTATAATCTAGCATCTCACATCTCACTTTAGTTGTGGCTAGCACTGGGATGCCTACCTTGCTTAAGTAATTCTACTCCATTTATGATTTGAGTAGGATGAGACTACTCAACAGTAAGAAATTCATAGGCAAACTCATCATATGCATCAAGGAAGATTTCAAAATTTTCTTTCCAAGCAGCATAGTTGCTGCCATCAAAGAAAGGAGGAGAATTGCAAAACCCCGCAACTCTGTCCCTATCCATCTAAAATGATNTAATAATGGTTGATCATGATCAAGTTCTTTGATCTTCAATTAACTAAGAGCTAGAAGAATTTTAATTATCATGAAATTGGTTGAAGTTTGGTACAAAGTGCTTTAACACCCTAAAGCACCTACGTAAAACAACGATTACTGATCGGACCCAATTTTAAAACTATTTGACAAGACTGAACCAATCAAACACACTCAAGTCTGTACGACAGCTGCACAGCCCATGAAACACAATCAGCAAGCTATTCAAGTATTTGTGTGAGGAGTGACAACCTAGGCACTCAAGGATCCATCAAGGTAGGCATCCCAGTGCTAGCCACAACTAAAGTGAGATGTGAGATGCTAGATTATATTCAGTTCATCAGATACAATATAATCAATCATAAGTCATGGTATGATTCCAAATGCCAATAAAATAAACACTAGATATATAAGACCCAAATAAACTCAGCAACACAAAGAGGAGACACACAAGTTGTTCACCCAGAAAAACCTCAAGGGTTAAAAAACTGGGGGTCTTATCCGCTGACCAGGCAATCCAATATGTTGAGGTTCAATACAAAGTCTATATCAGCACACAAGCTCATTTACTAACTCTAAAGCTAAGTAGCAGCTAGCATACCCACTTTGTGCAACCATCAACCAAGCAGCCGAGAGTCATTTACTTTGTTGGCAGCTCTATCCTCTAGCTCATCAACATGTAGCACCCCGTTTTCAGCTTGCTTATGGATATTCAAGATATGGAAGTGATATGCAATATTTTTGGGTTAGCAAGATCAACTCCTTCAACCAAACAAGATTTGAAGAAGCCAATATAAACCCAAATCTAAAAACTAGAGTGATGTGTTTATGCTTTTTGTAGAAATATGAAACCCATACACAAAACTCATTTAGTTTTTAGATAAAACAATTCAAGAGATGAACACAAGAAAATTTTCAAAGAAAAACTTTCAACTCTTGAAAAATAAAATACCCATTTGATCACCCAAACACACTCAGCTCAAAGGCTGCTCAAAACATGCTAAAAATGTGAGTGACAAAAGGAATGAAGGGCTGCCCGTACCTTGTAGCAGCAGCCACACACACGCACACCCACACCGTTCCACATGGCAGCCAATAATAGGCTCAAGTCCTAACAAACTTTCAGGACAGCTCATAGCCGAATATGCCAAAGGGAATCTGAAGATTCGTGTGGGAGAGGGGCTGAGTTGTTTTGGGAAAGTTTTTATTTTCAGAAAAGAGGATTTGGGGAAGATGATGAATAGTGCAGAAATAAGAAACCCATTTAAAAACTGNTATATGGTTAATTGTTTGTACAGCTTTTATACTTCATCAGCCGATTAAAATCGATTCCTTTCTAGTTGTGATTATATTTATGCTCTGATGCTCTTAATTAGTATATGCATTCTGTAATATTGTCTTTTTAAATCACTCACAGTTGGCTATTTGGTCAATAATTCGTTTTGCTTTTAATGAATTGGATGTTTCTCTATTTAATCTACTGGGACTTCTCTATTTCATTCATGTTTCTGATAAAACTAANTATTACCTTAGGCATGAGGGATGTAGGACCAGCTGTGTAGACTTCATTGCACACTCAAATGTTCCTAACTTAGTCTAGAGCTTGTGTGAGATTCAAATCTAAAATAAATACAAGCTGTTTTGTCAAGGAAATTGCCAATACAAAACTTGAAACTAACATTGGTTAAGGGCCAAAAGATCCTTAATTATTGCAAAATTAATTGAGGGCCAGAAGATCCTCAATTCTGACTAAAATAGATTAAGGGCCAGAAGATACTAATCCTCATACAATTGATTAATTCTCTTCAAAATTAATAGAGTCATTTCTTAGGTTTGAGTATATTGTTGTTGGGTTTTTGTTGTGAAAATAGGCCCGGGCAGCCACCATACGTGGCAGTTGCCGCTCGTTCCGGCCACTTAACGGTCATGCGGAGACCAATAAAATGATTTATGATCCCAAGGCTAACCTTCGGGGAAGACTGAAGTTAGGATGCAATTTACTTTATGCAATTTACTTTATGCAATTTATATTTCAATATGGATAGTACCGTTAACTCATATTATAAAGTGATCGGGGCCATAGTGGTAAAATGTATGGTCTGAGACATGCAATCTGATTGTTCTTTAATTGAGTTAACAATTATCCATACTTTGAGATTTAAACTGAGGAAGTGTTGCATAACATTCATGCATTAATAATAATATTATATTATATAATATCCATAGCATGTTGTATGTTTTTCATTAAAGCTTCAGTTTGATCAATTCTGCTTTGTTGAGGTTTTATGTCCCTACTAAGCCGTTGGTTTGAGCTCAGCCCCTCATAGACTTTGCAAGTTCTCAATAGAGAGTTAGTAAGGAGCTAATCAAAAGTAGTCTTCGTGATTAGGCATGAATTGAGTGGGGGGTTGATTTTGTTTTAGTCGAGAACGATATGAAGTACAGGAGGAGGACTAAATTTGTAAATAAGCTTGAATTCGGTTATAATACAGAGTTTATTTTTATTAATTTTAATTTTTCACGTCACATTCTAGTTATAGAAGCTAATTCTATAATTGGAATGTGATTCACTCCTTAATCGGGATTCACTCTTTAATCCTTGATTGGGGCGTAACACCTAGGGCCCGGTTGGTTCAAGTTTTAGAGGCCTAGGAATGGAAAATCAATTACATTCCTATGTTTGGTAAGTACATGGAAGGGAAACCATTTCCTGGCCCAAGGGAAATCATTTCCCTTATTGGGGGAAAAATAAAACCCTTGCTGAAGCTTGGGTTTTAGTTTCCCTCCTCTTGGGAAAGCATTTATTGCTTATTATATTTACTAAACTAACTTTAATATTTTATTAAATTAATTAAAATAAATATTGCTTTTGTTTAATAGATAAAGGTATAATTGAAAAATTATACCAATTTTCTTTTCTTTTCCTGTACAAACTAAACAATGGAATGGAAATAAAAAGAGAATTAGTGGTTTACTTTCTCAACATTACCAAACGAGGCAATGCAATCTTACATTCCATTTCTTCTAGAAAAGGCATAGGAATTGATTTCCTCAGAAATCAATTCCACGAACCAAACGGACCCTTATAGTCTTCTTATAAGTAGTATGCATGACTCATTTTCAACATAAGCCAACCAATGAAAGTCCTTCTTTCACACCTCCAAAAAAGAAAGGCACATACTCACCTTCAATTAAGGAGAGATGTTCTAGGAAATTAATTCCACAAACTAAACTAGCCCTTATAGTCTTCTTATAAGTAGTATGCGTGACTCGTTTTCAACATAAGGTAGCCAATGAAAGTCCTTCTTTCACACCTCTAAAAAAGAAAAAGGCACACACTCACCTTTAAGGAGAGATGTTTTCTCTTTAGCATCATTGCCCATTGAATGAAACCAACAAGAAGTTACTCACTCTCCTTGAAACAAGGAAAGTCTTGTCATCACCACCAACATATCAAATGGAAGCCTTCCAAATTCTGGACATGATGAGATTGATTAAGGCCTTATTAGTGTTGAATAGGATTTGCAGTTGGCTGTGCAATTGCCATTGTGCCTGTCACTTTTGTTCTGCAGGAGATGGAGTAAATGGTATTATAAAGCTATGTATAGCATCCTTGTTAATTAAGATATTCCCTCAACTGGAGGAAAAAAATGATTCATCAAAGGCATGTTCACATAAATGGAAGATGGAGACATTGAAATGGTTATGAGGAGCAATGCAGATAATAAAGATGAAATCAGTAAATGGAATTCATTGAAATCTAATCTTTGTGAGATCATCAATATTGTACCAAGGGTTTCTTTAGGTATACTAATCCAATTAATTAGTATAGTTATCCTTCTTTTAACACAACAACGCAATTTCACAATAATGAAGTGGTTTTTTCCAATGCAATAAATAAGAATTGTGTCACATTTTAATTAATTATGCTCTAGTTAGTTTTGTAATATTTAGCGTGTATGGTTCTGTTTTATTTTCAATAAATTTCCTCGTACCGTCAAGATTTCATAGAAAAATAATAAATATAAAAACCCACCTAATCCATCCTGCATGGTTAACCTTTTCAATTCCTTTTTAAGGAGAACTATCTTCTGCTATGAAGGAAGTTGAGGTTCCGCCCCAAAACCAATTGGCAAGTTTTGTTAATATTCCAATGTGGGACATTTCTTCACTTCACATTCTTATGAGCTATACAAATCTTCCAACCCATAAATTCAACATGAACATTTAACGGAAACCTGAGAGCACGCAAGTACTTTCTTCCACTTGGCTTTGATGGTGGTTGTAGGGGTGAAAATTCATGCTTTCTTCACCAGTTCTTTTCTTTTAGCACTTTCATTAGTCAATCAATAGTCAATAGTCAGCAAAACATTGTATAAAAAATAGCCTACTTATGCCAAGTTCCAACTAGACAGATGGGGAAAGACAATTCAAAGTCAAATAGTCAAGCAACCCACAACCATTAGCTATTCGTCATTTTCAGTCTCTCAATCCAAATTTTCCACTTACCGTACTTGACTTAGTTGAACTGAGGCTGTTATATTTTTCTATAACATTAAGTAATTGGAATAACTCGTGATATTGTGTGCGAATTCATTATAGCTTAGTTGGTCAATGTTTATAATTCTGGTTTGCATATATGGAAGTAATACATTGAGAATTTATGGTTTAAAATCTGGTTTACAAAGTTTTGATTTTTAAAGGGATATAATATTAATTTGCTTTGGTTTTTGGACGATGACTTATTTCTTCTTTGCACTAAATACAGAACTCCTCCTCTGTGATCACATTAAAGGAATCCAAGAATGACCCGATTTTTGGTTTCGTGGACTGTCTTCTTCTATCTTTAGAATTCATCTTCCAAACTCAAAATTCTCACAGTGGTTTTTGTAGGGTTGAAATTTCCCACTATCTTCCCCCACTTTCTTTAAAGTAGGGCCAAATTTTTCTAATTTATTATGTGATGATTGTTTGCCAAGTCCTTGTCTGCTACAATTTTTCCTGATTGCTGAAGATAGATGGGAGTAGACTTCTAAGTCAAGCAAGCAACAATCTCATCAGGAGGTCTTTCCAATTCCACCATATTAAAACCACCACAACCATTCTCAGTTCTTCATACTTTCCCTCAGCGTCTCTGAAACTAAAAGTTTACCCAAGATGAAAACTTTGCACCAGTATTTCTTTTTCCTATTCTTAATCACTACTATCTGTGTTAAGATCATCCCTGCAGTTCACAGCCAGTGTATTCAAGACCAACAACTATCATTGCTCGATTTGAAGAAAAGTCTTACATTTTATAATGATTCATTTGGATATCCTCCTGTTTCATTCAAGTTTATGTCATGGAATTCACGTACCGACTGTTGTTCTTGGGTTGGTGTTACTTGCAGTAGTATTGGGAATGTTGTTGGTCTTGACATTAGCAGTGAATCCATCGCAGGTGGGATTGACAACTCAAGTAGTCTCTTCAATCTTCAGCATCTTCAAAACCTCAGTTTGGCCAATAACAGCTATCACATTCCATCAACAATCGGAAAGCTTACAACCTTGAGGTTTTTAAATTTATCTTATAATTTTGAGTATACCGGGATAGTTCCCATCGAGATTTCACGCTTGACAAGGTTGGTTGTCCTTGATATTTCTAAATCTTTTAATGAGATCCCAAATTTGAATATGCTTGTTCAGAATCTCACAGAGCTTACAGAACTATATCTTGATGACGTAAGTATATCAGCACAGGGGACTCACTGGAGCCAAGCAATATCATCTTCTCTGCCAAACCTGAGGGTGTTGAGCTTGTCATCTTGTAACCTTTCAGGTCCAATTGATCAATCCCTTGTGAAACTTCAGTCTCTATCTGTGATTCGATTGGATAGAAATTACCAAATCTCTGGTCCAATTCCGGGATTCTTTGCCAATTTTTCGAAGTTGACTTCCTTGAGTCTCTCAGGCTGTGAGTTGAATGGAATAGTTCCCAAAGAGATCTTTCAGATACCTACTCTGGAATCTATTGACCTTTCAGATAATGGAGAACTTCATGGTTCCTTGCCAGACTCTATCGGCAACCTCAAAATGTTGTCCGACATATATCTTTGGCAATGCAATTTCACTGGACGAATCCCAAAGTCAATGGCGAACCTGACACAATTGGTTCTTTTGGACTTGTCATCAAACATGTTCAATGGTCCAATCCCAAAGTCAATGGGAAACCTAACACAATTGGTTTATCTGGACTTGTCATCAAACATGTTCAATGGTCCAATTAGTTCTATTCACTGGGAAAACCTTATTAATCTAGTAGATCTCAAGTTGGACAACAATCTACTCGAGGGGAGTATTCCGTCCTCTCTCTTTTCTCTTCCCTTATTGCAAAAACTAGTACTTTTTCACAATCAATTCTCTGGTAAACTCAATGAGTTTTCTCACATCTCTTCCAACTTACTTACCCTTGATTTGTGCTTCAACCATTTGGAAGGACCTATACCCGTGTCTATCTTTAATTTTCGAGGGCTTCAATCTCTTTTTCTTTCTTCCAACAATTTCAGTTCTTTTCCTTTTAATGGTCCTCAACTGCTGAAAGATCTTAAAAGCATTGATCTTTCATATAATAGGTTGCTAATTTTATATAATGGTACCAATTCCTCATATTCCTCATTTCCTCAGATTAGTGCATTGAATTTGACTTCCAACCAGTTGAGAACAATCCCAAGTTTCTTGAGAAATCAATCCAAATTAGTCAGCTTGGACCTTTCACAAAACCAGATTGAAGGCAAGATACCCCATTGGATTTGGAATTTCGAAAGTCTTGATTACCTAAATCTTTCTTGTAACTCCTTCGTGACTCTAGAAGGTCCTTTCTTTAATTCTACTGTAAGTCAGCTTGACCTTCATTCAAACCAAATCCAAGGGAAACTCCCAATTTTTCTACCAAATGCCCATTATCTGGATTACTCGGAAAATCATTTCAGCTCTAGTATACCAACTAACATTGGTGATTTCCTTACTTTCCATACTTCATTCTTATCTCTTTCAAGCAATAAATTGCATGGGCTCATTCCAGCATCCATATGCAATGGAGGTCTTCGGGTTATTGATCTGTCCAACAATTCTTTAAGTGGCATGATTCCTCAATGCTTGTCTACAAAAGTGGGTCTTGGAGTACTTAATTTGAGGAGAAACAACCTTACTGGAACTATTTCTAATTTTGAATATACAAAAGATTGTGCATTAGACACTCTAAACCTTGGTGAAAATCACATAATAGGTCAGTTTCCAAAATCTCTAGCCAACTGTACATCTTTACAGGTTTTGAACCTTGGAAAAAATCAGATGAAAGATGTCTTTCCATGCTTATTGAAGAACATATCCACTTTGCGTGTCATTTTTTTGCGGTCCAACAAATTTTATGGACACATTGGATGTCCCATGACCAATAACACCTGGCCAAAGCTTCAAATCATAGACCTAGCTCACAATGATTTTAGTGGTGAAATACCGAGAAGATCTTTGACAACATGGTCGTCAATGATGAATAACGAAGATGAGTCCCTTGCAAAGGTCAATTTCCTACAATTTTCACACAACGAATGGCCTTGGAAGGCTTTTTATTTTAAGCAACGTATAACAGTTATTGGCAAAGGTTCAGAGATGGCTCTGGTAAAGATTCTAACTGTCTTCACCTTGATTGACTTCTCCTGTAACAAATTCAATGGATCAATACCTAAGGAAATAGGGGAATTCAAATCGTTATATTTCCTCAACTTGTCCGGTAATGCTTTCACAGGCAAAATCCCATCGTCTTTTGGTAACATGCGAAAACTCGAGTCCTTAGACCTGTCACAGAACAAGCTGAGCGGGAAAATTCCAATACAATTGGCAAACCTTACTTTCCTTGAAGTCTTGAATCTCTCAAATAATCAATTGGTCGGACAAATCCCAACCAGTACTCAGTTTTCGACATTTCCAAAAGACTCATTTACAAGAAACAAAGGATTATGGGGACCTCCTTTGACGGTGGATAACAAAGCAGGATTTTCATCACCAGGAATAGAAATTGGAAGCCTTCCAAACTCTGAACATCATCATGAGATTAATTGGGATCTTATCAGTGTTGAGATTGGATTTACATTTGGCTTTGGAGTTGCCATTGCATCACTTGTGTTCTGCAAGAGATGGAGTAAATGGTATTACAAAGCTATGTATAAAATCCTTGTTAAGATATTCCCTCAGTTGGAGGAAAGAATTGGTATTCATCGAAGACATGTTCACATCAATCAAATGCTGGGACGTTAAAATGATTATGAGGAGCAATGTAGCTGGACTCCATCTCCATGTTATACCGAAGGTATTTTTAAGATTCAAAAAATAAGAACTGTGTTTTATTGTTGCACATTTTAATTTTACTATTGTCTAGTTTGTTTTGGAATGTGTTAGTGTGCACCCTTTTTCCGTAATTCAATAAATTTGCTCGTTCTGTTGAGGTTTCATTGAAAAACTTTAATCCATTCTCCATATATATATGTTAACCTTTTTAATTCCATTTTTAACAATTTATGGGTTATCTTGTAGTTATCATGCTAACTTGCACCAAGAGGTGCTCCTGATATTGCTTTGACATTGACGCCAATGGTATTGGTA